>BQNB010068163.1:5853-16950 GCA_026074375.1 Tanacetum coccineum
AAAATATGAACAATAAAAATAGGACGGAGGAAGTATTAATCCCACCAAAATTTTCAGTAACGAGTCATTTTTCGCTAAACGACAAATTGGAAGTTTCCCAGGCGACATGTCGCCGGAGATTATTGGTATTATTTTTTATATTGTCACTATACGTAGTACTAAACGACAAAAAAGGATGTTTCCCCGGCGACATGTCGCCGGAGATTATTGGTATTATTTTTTATATTGTCACTATACGTAGTACTAAACGACAAAAAAGGATGTTTCCCCGGCGACATGTCGCCGGGGATTGTCGCCGGGGATAATGTTTATCATAAAGCAGATCTGCTTTTCATCTTCATTACCAAAACCGAAAAAAAAATTAAACCTCCTTGTCGATTTTTGCAGCACCGCACCACCACAAATTACACCACCACAAATCATTTGAACACCTCCATCACCACCACCACCTCCACCACTACCACATAACCCACCACCATCGGCTGTCACATACGAGCACACGAGCACCTCCTCCTCCTCTAAACCATAATTCTTTCCCTAACCCTTTAAATGATAATTCTTTTTGTTCTTTTTCTAACCCTCTAAAGAGTTGCAGCCGAGACCAAGTGATACACGGGTTAAAGGGTTTGATTTTAGTTTTTTTTTTCTTTTTAATTATGTTAATAAGCTATGATTGATGGTGTTAAAAAAAATTTAGCCGACGCTAGCAGCCGTCGTAGCAGCCGAGACACAGCCGAAGGTACATATTTTCTTTTTTTTTCCTTTTGGTATCCCCGACGACATGTCGTCAGGGAACGTGTATAGTTATTAAACGCAAACCAAACACTCCTTATGTTGATAATTTGATATAATTTGATGTAATTTGATGTAATTTGATGTTTGTTCCTTCATTAAATGTACATGTGATTAGGATTTTAGGATTTTAGGATTTTAGTGATTAATTTCGGAAAATCCTCGTCTAAATTTAATCATCCTATAGAAAACCCGTCCGAAATTATAAATTAATTTCAGAAAGTCCCCAGTTTGGGACTGTTTTTTGAATGTTTTATCTCATTTAGGATATGAATGCGTATAACCGATTTACTATTTAAGATGATTTCGACAGTGTTTCTCCTTTACTCCTACGAATATGTCTTTAAACACATATTTGGGGAGTTGAGGGGAAATGTTGCCGAAATTATCTCAAATAGTAAACCGGGCCTGAAGTACAAAGTGACCGATAATGATACCAATATAACAGGCCTGAAGTCTCATGACTGTCATATAATGATGCAACGTTTACTTCCTTACGGACTTCAAAATTACATGCCCGATAAGATTGCAAAACCAATAATCGAGCTATGTTCCTTGTTTAAGCAAATCTGCTCTACAACTTTGATGGAGGATGACATGTTGAAAGCTCAGATCAAGGTGGTCGATATTATGTGCGATCTTGAGCTCATATATCCTCCTGCTCTCTTTGACATTATGATTCACTTGGTTATTCATTTACCTCTACAGACTTTTGAAGGCGGGCCTATTCGCCCCCGGTAGATGTTTCCATTTGAAAGATACATGAAGAAGCTAAAAGGTTATGTACGGAATAAAGTTAAGCCTGAAGGTTCGATTGCGGAGGGTTATGTTGCAGAAGAAGCATTGACTTTCAGTTCTCATTATTTTAGGGATGTTACCAGGAATTTTAATCGTCCCGACCGTAATGTGGATCCCCCTCTCCTAACGTGTCAGTTTCAGGTGTTCTGATCGGTATGTAAATCGATTGGTTTACGGTCAGTTATTTGGTTTGATGCCCAAGAGTTGAAGAAAGTGAAATGGTATGTACTTCACAACAGTCCTGAGATCGACACGTACTGGTCCCAGTTCAAGAGGTACGCTTTTTTTTTTTTTTTTGAAACTTCTTTTTCTTAACTTATCATATCGACGACTTATTCTAATACCATGAACGTTTTTCAGTTTATTTCCTAACAAATACATAAAAGAAGAATTCCCCGACTGGTTTGGGTCGCATGTAAACTTAGACTTATTTTGTGTACTTAACTGTAAAAATAACAATATCATATTTTGTGTTCTCTATCTAATCATGTCTTCTTCATAGATTCGTCAACGTCACGTAGACAATGACAAAGACCTAAAGGTTAGCACAACCAGCGAGTTATTCGCTTTGGCTTGTGGAACAACATAGACTCCAATCTCAATAAACTCTTGCGTTGTCGACGGTGTGAGGTATGTCGTGCACAGCCGCGATGAACGTCGCACAACTCAAAATAGCGGCATTTGTTCGCCTGGCCCTGACGGAGAAATGTATTATGGTCAGCTTCAAGAAATCCTCGAGTTTAAGTATTTGTTGTTCAAAGTTGTGTTGTTCCGAGTTAAGTGGTTCAACACTCGCAACCAATGACGTAAAGTCAAACGTCTTGTCCTTAGAAACAACATGACACAAATCGACACAAGAGCTGAGGCGTTTAAAGATGATCAATACATTCTCGTAACACAAGTCAAACAAGTCTTCTACCTTGAAGATAAGGCCAAACCCTACTGGAGGGTCGTCGAACAAGTTAATCATAAAAAGTTTTCCGACGGGGGTATTATCGTGGTAGAGGACGATCCTGATATTATACATTTCAAGAACTCATCTGATCTCCCACTTTCTAAGTTTGAATGACTTGGATAATGCGACCTTGCATATAGATGGTCAATCAACGGAGGTTGACGCACCGCCAGATATCATTGATGTTGTTGACCAAGACGATGATATTACTGATGATGAAGACGCCCTTCCTCATGATTTAGCAGATACTGATGATGAAGACCTCATCAATGTTGATGATGATGGTGTTGAGAAAGTTTATTCTAGTAAAGAAGAAGATTGATCTTGAGTTGTAACTTGCAAAAGACACTTATATATCTGAATGAATGAATGAAATTGTTGTTGATTGTTTAAATGTGTATGTTTATTTGTATATGTATGTATTTGGATGTGTACATGCTTATATTATTTTGTTCATGAATTTCTATATATTATGTTTAAATGTATATATTTATTTGGATATGTATGTATTTGGATTTGTGCATGCTTATATTATTTTGTTCATGAATTTCTATATGTTATGCTAATTGTACTTGTACAGATGTCAAAAGATGTTGCCTGGTCCCACGGCGGTGACGGTGGTGGTGAGGATTGTCCCCCTCCACACCATGTACCCAGCGGTTGCATGGGTTGCTTTGCTAACTGAGGTAAGAATTTCTGGATTATTGTAATACAAGCATAAATTTGATACATATCTTGAACTTGCTTGCCTTGAATTTTTATGACTTTATCACTCATTTGATTTTGCAGGCAAAGGCAGACAAAAGCCTAATTTAGGCGGCAGGGCAGCGGGCAGGCTGAATACCCGCGACAAGACCCGAAACCTCTCCTTAAAGGAAATCACGAATAAAAAAGGCCCTGTCCCAATCCGGTTTGAGCTGCGTGACAAACAAACCGTTATGCCTCTCGGTGACCATGCGGCTCATTAGTCTAGCTACATCGAGGAGGTCATTAGGGGTGTGCCTTTGTACTACCCTTCTTGGCTGAAGGTCCCGAAGGAGCGGAAGGCGACGCTCATTACAGATATTGGTGTTAGTTATCCTTTTATGTTTATTTCATTATCGTGTTCATTTATTTAATTGTGTATATTTATCTAAATTCGTTCATTTATTTATATCATATAAATAAATAAATAAATTTAAATAAATATATAAATTATATCTCTAACTCTATCTTCGTTTTGTTGTATCTACCCAGTTTGATTTGAGGCCGCACATGCAATCCCCCGACTAGACAGAGATCAACGCCGGCATCCAACAGCACTTGCAAAAAGCGTACAATACCAACAAGGCTGCTTTTAAGGCCCAACATTGGGTTATAGACCCCACGACCGGGACTTACAATGTAGAGAAGATTAGGCGGGCACGTCCTGAGGACATTACGGCGGAAGAGTTGGATAAGTATATTTAGTTTTGGAATGATCCCAGGAACATTGCCCGAGCCGCTCAAAATGGGAAAACCGGGCAAAGAGCACGGTCATATCTCGACAGGGATCCCGGTCGCTTGCTCGCCTTTGAGATGAGATGGTAATAAACATTATAATTATTTTACAAACATATATACATATATATCTGATTATAAACTTATATATCTGATTATATGCTTTGGTGTGTTGTGATTTGTCGTTTTTAATTTGTTTCATCTTATATGCGTGTGTATGTAGAGAGGCAAAGCTCAGGCACTCAGGAGTACCCGTCGCTTATTGACACCTTCTTCGTGGCACACACTATTAATGGGGAATTCCTTCGGGATGAGGACCGACGTATATAAGTAAGTTTTGTTTCAAAACACACTTTAATGAATTATCGAGAATTAATGTAGCAACCCAACTAATATATTAACTATCTTGTGTTTTTGTCACTACATAGGAGGAGATGATGAGGTTGGAGGCTACGGGCACCTACACCGATGATGAGATCAATCTCTTAGCTAGAAGGGGTAAGCAGCGCGGGTACATTCCCGGTGTTGGTAGGGTATTGCCAGCATGGGCCACAGCCGGCCCAACTATGCCCGCGTCTAAAAGCACGCTCAACAGCCTACACAAAAAGGTGGATTTCATGATGAGTCTTTTCATAAGTGACTCAAAGTACTCAGATATGTTTTCACAGTTTGAGTCGGGTGGTGCCAGCGGGAGTGGCGGGTGCGGGGACGACGAGGAGACTGCCGACGATCAAGAGGACGAGGATGAGGATGGTGATGGTGATAATTAGTTGTGTAATATATGGGTGAGTATGCTACATTGTTACTTTATGTTCATCTTGGCGACCTGTATGTAAATACTTGTTTCCCTATCCTATCATGTTGAATATTGACTTGTAAGCCCCGTTTATGACTAGGAAGCAACGTTTTGTAGACTTATTCAGATTTTGGACGATTTAGCTTTATTATGTTTTGGTTTTGGTACAAGTTGTGATGTATTTGTATTGCGTTGATCCATTATATTGTGTTTTGGTACAAGTTGTGATGAGTTTATACAGGTTTTGGTACAGGTTTGATGTTTGGTAGATTTTTTCTGAATAAAATCTGGAAATCGCGTGCTGTGCAGGCTGCATTTTAAAAAAAAATGCAGACTATTCCCCGGCGATATGTCACCGGGGATGGTGTTTAAAAAAATGCAGGTTTTAAAAATGGAGAGTATTCCCCGGCGACATGTCGCCGGGGATATCTTTTGAAAAAAATTTATACGTTAATATTCCCCGGCGACATGTCGCCGGAGACAGCTATAAAAAAAATTTCTTGAACGTTGACATGTCAAAGTATAAGGAATACTATCCCCAGCGACTTATCGCCGGGGATAGTGCCCAATTAACTAATCGCTTAATTAAGTGTCTTAATTACTTAATTTTAACTAGGACATTCCCCAGCGATATGTCGCTAGGGAATATGTACCACGGTGGCACTAATTACTTGACTGAAAATACATGGGACCCACCTTGTCACTGGGGAACGTATCCCTAGCGAGCGTTCCCCAGCGATCATTCCCCAGCGATAAGTCGCCAGGGAAAGGTATCCCCAGCGACAAGTCGTCGGGGAATCACCCAAAAAGTCGTTGGGGATAGCGGTTAATGTTGTAGTGTCATATGTCGAAGAGGTATAGGGAGAAAATTATTGTCACGATGAGCAAACTAAGAGTTCTACTTCTTTGGTACTATTTGATCACGAAGTTACCAAAATCATTGGTTAATCTACTATTAGTTTTGTTTGTTGATAACTAAGAAAAATTTACGCACGAGTAAGATGACATGGTTGGAAATCATTGGTTATTTAGATTATCAAAGAATAATCATAACACATGTACTCGTGTTGCGAATATTATGTCTCGCACTTCGGATGATCATGTTCTAATTAATGTGTTTAGTGACATAGTGGCATCATAGTCGGTGAGTAATTTTAGTTAAACCGGATGCGTTTCATTGGTTGAAGGTCCCGAAGGAGCGGAAGGTGGCGCTCATTACAGATATTGGTTTCAGTTATCCTTTTATGTTTATTTCATTATCGTGTTCATTTATTTAATTGTGTATATTTATCTAAATTCGTTTATTTATTTATATCATATAAATAAATAAACAAATTTAAATAAATATATAAATTATATCTCTAACTCTGTCTTTGTTTTGTTGTACAAGATTGCAGACCCAGTTTGATCTGAGGCCGCACATGGAATCCCCCGACTGGATAGAGATCAACGCCAGCATCCAGCAACACTTGCAAAAAGCGTACAATACCAACAAGGCTGCTTTCAAGGCCCAACATTGGGTTATAGACCCCACGACCGGGACTTACAATGTGGAGAAGATCAGGCGGGCACGTCCTGAGGACATTACGGCGGAAGAGTGGGATAAGTATATTCAGTTTTGGAATGATCCCAGAAACATTGCCTGAGCCGCTCAAAATGGGTGAAACCTGGCAAAGAGCACGGTCATATCTCGACAGGGATCCCGGTCGCTTGCTCGCCTTCGAGATGAGATGGTAATAAACATTATAATTATTTTACATACATATATACTTATATATCTAATTATACGCTTTGGTGTGTTGTGATTTGTCATTTTTAATTTGTTTCATCTTATATGTGTGTGTATGTACAGAGGCACAACTCAGGCACTCAGGAGTACCCGTCGCTCATTGACACCTTCTTCGTGGCACACACTGTTAATGGGGAATTCCTTCGGGATAAGGACCGACGTATATATGTAAGTTTTGTTTCAAAACACACTTTAATGAATTATCGAGAATTAATGTAGCAACCCAACTAATATATTAACTATCTTGTGTTTTTGTCACTACATAGGAGGAGATGAGGAGGTTGGAGGCTACGGGCACCTACACCGATAATGAGATCAATCTCTTGGCTAGAAAGGGTAAGCAGCGCTGGTACATTCCCGGTGTTGGTAGGGTATTGCCAGCATGGGCCACAGCCGGCCCAACTACGCCCGCGTCTAAAAGCACGCTCAACAGCCTACACAAAAAGGTGGATTTCATGATAAGTCTTTTCGAAAGTGACTCAAAGTACTCAAATATGTTTTCACAGTTTGAGTCGGGTGGTGCCAGCGGGAGTGGCGGGTGCGGGGACGACGAGGAGACTACCGACGATCAAGAGGACGAGGATGAGGATGGTGATGGTGATAATTAGTTGTGTAATATATGGGTGAGTATGCTACATTGTTACTTTATGTTCATCTTGGTGACCTGTATGTAAATACTTGTTTCCCTATCTTATCATGTTGAATATTGACTTGTAAGCCCCGTTTATGACTAGGAAGCAACGTTTTGTAGACTTATTTAGATTTTGGATGATTTAGCTTTATTATGTTTTTGTTTTGGTACAAGTTGTGATGTATTTGTATTGCGTTGATCCGTTATATTGTGTTTTGGAACAAGTTGTGATGAGTTTATACAGGTTTTGATACAGGTTTGATGTTTGATAGATTTTTTCCGAAAAAAATCTAAAAATCACGTGCTGTGCAGGCTGCATTTTAAAAAAAATGCAGACTATTCCCCGGCGACATGTCGCCGGGGATAGTGTTTAAAAAAATGTAGGTTTTAAAAATGCAGAGTATTCCCAGGCGACATGTCGCCGGGGATATCTATTGAAAATTTTTTATACGTTAATATTCCCCGGCGACATGTCGCCGGGGACAACTATAAAAAAATTTCTTGAACGTTGACAAGTCAAAGTATAAGGAATACTATCCCCAGCGACTTGTCGCCGGGGATAGTGCCCAATTAATTAATCACTTAATTAAGTGTCTTAATTACTTAATTTTAACTAGGACATTCCCCAGCGACATGTCGCCAGGGAATGTGTGCCACGGTGGCACTAATTACTTGACTAAAAAATACGTGGGACCCACCTTGTCGCTGGGGAACGTATCCCTAGCGAGCGTTCCCCAGCGATCATTCCCCAGCAACAAGTCGCCAGGGAAAGGTATCCCCAGCGACAAGTCGCCGGGGAATCACCCAAAAAGTCGCTGGGGATAGCGGTTAATGTTGTAGTGTCATATGTCGAAGAGGTATAGGGAGGAAATTATTGTCACGATGAGCAAAGTAAGAGTTCTACTTCTTTGGTACTATTTGATCACGAAGTTACCAAAATTATTGGTTAATCTACTATTAGTTTTGTTTGTTGATAACTAAAAAAATTTCTGCACGAGTAAGATGACATGGTTGGAAATCATTGGTTATTTAGATTATCAAAGAATAATCATAACACATGTACTCGTGTTTCGAATATTGTGTCTCGCACTTCGGATGATCATGTTCTAATTAATGTGTTTAGTGACATAGTGGCATCATAGTCGGTGAGTAATTTTAGTTAAACCGGATGCATTTCATTGGTTGGAAACCATTGGTTATTTAGATAAAATTCAGTATATGGGTGAATTATGGGTGCTGGTGGAATTTGATTCAGAAGCTTCAAAAAAAAAATTTCCATGCTAATGTGGGTATTGGGTCTTGGTTCTCTCAGTTGATTCAAGCATCAAAGGATTTTACTATTGAAGGAAGAATTGTTTGGGTGGAGATTGAAGGTATTCCATTTAAATTATGGTCGAACAATACATTTAAACGTATTGCATCTAAATGGGGTGACTTATTACACATTGATGATCAAGATGAAAACTGCTTTCACTCGAAAAGACTGTGCATAAAGACGAAGGTTGGTAAGAATATTATTGAGGCGTTCAAAATTATATTTCGTGGTAAGGTGTGTTGGATTCGCGCCAAGGAAGTTACAGGATGGGTTCCTGACTTCTTGGAGGAATCTGATGATGAACATGATTCAGATGATGATGTTAATGAAGGAGATTTAAATGCAGTAGACAGTGATGTGGACGAAGTCCTGGAAACGTGTTTTGAGGAGCGATCGCAGAATTACAACAAACCAGAGGAGTTGTCTACTGGTCAAAAGGAGAATCATTCCAAGGATCCATTCAACATTTATGAGTTGCTTAATAAGAAAAAAGACAATGTAGAAAGTGAAGACAAATCGGAACACAGTCCACAATACCCTCCAGGCTATACTCCAAAGGATGGTATAGAAACATTTTGCAATAATGGTGAGAACTCCAAGAAAGAATGTGGCGAATTTTCACAAGGTGGTCATGAGGAAGGGGTAAACGACGTTTTCAAAGACATTGGTTCAAATAAGGGTTCAAAAGATGATGTAGCAGAATCGGTTTGCTCAGGCCATTTTAAAAAATCAGTGAATCCACGTACCGGTGGATCAATATTGAATTTGATGGAAGAATTGGTGAAAGTGGGGCAGACTATGGGATATAACATGGATGGGTGTATGAATAACATGACGGAGATTATTGAATCACAAGGAGTGAAGGAGGGTTTTCGATGAATTTTTTGTCACTAAACATTCAAGGCCTGGCCCAGAAGGCTAAAAAAGATTGGGTCAAGGAATTATGTGTAAAAAATAAAGTGAATTTTCTAACGTTACAAGAAACAAAAATGGAGAAAATGGAGATTTTTAGTGTTAAGATGTGTTGGGGCAATTTTGCGTTCGATTATGTTCATAGTGATTCAGTAGGTAACTCGGGAGGTATTCTTTGTGTGTGGGATCCTAGTTCGTACCGTAAAAAAGACGTCACTGTGTCTGATTACTTCATTATGATTCGTGGTGTGTGGTTGAAAACTGGGTGTGACCTTCTCATTGTTTCGGTATATGCTCCTCAAGAATTAAATGAAAAAAAGATGTTGTGGGACTATTTGACTCATGTGATTAATAATTGGAAAGGCGAGGTGATTATAATGGGGGATTTTAATGAGGTGAGATGTAAATCTGAAAGATTTGGGTCGAATTTTAATGTTCAAGGTGCAAATGTGTTCAATTCGTTTATCGTCAATGCGGGCTTGGAGGAGATTCCTTTAGGTGGTTGTTCTTTTACGTGGTGTCATAAATCTGCTACAAAGATGAGCAAACTTGATCGGTTCCTCATTTCTGAGAATCTAATGATTACTTGCCCGAACTTCACAGCAACCTCTCTCGAACGGTACTTATCAGATCATCGGCCTATTTTGCTTCGTGAGTCTCACTTTGATTATGGGCCGACTCCTTTCCGATTTTTTCATTCTTGGTTTGAAATGGAAGGATTTAATAAATTGGTTGAAGATGCATGGAATGAAGCTCCTGTGGACGAATCTAATGCGATGAGTAACATGATGAAGAAATTGAAATATCTCAAACAGAAGATTCGAGATTGGAATAAAGGTAATATGAAAAGTTCAAAAAACATAAAAGCAAAACTCAAAGATGATCTAAAGGCAGTGGATGATATAATTGATAATGGTGAAGGCAACGATGAGGTTGTAAAATTAAGAATGGATGTCTTGAAATCCATTCAAGATATCGACAAAATTCAATCATTGGACGCGGCTCAAAAAGCGAAGATTAAATGGTCCATAGAAGGAGATGAGAATTCGAGTTTTTATCACGGTGTGTTGAATAAAAAACGGAGTCAACTTAACATTCGTGGGATTCTGGTTGATGGCACATGGGTTGATAATCCGCAAAGGGTGAAAAATGAATTCCTCCATCATTTTAGTAAAAGATTTGACAAACCTGCTGCTAATCGAGCTTCTCTTGTTATGAACTTTTCGAAAATTTTATCTTGTGATCAACAGGTTGAGCTGGAACTCGAAGTGTCTAAAGATGAAGTAAAGAGGGCGGTTTGGGATTGTGGGACTGATAAAGCCCCTGGTCCAGACGGTTTCACGTTTGGTTTCTATCGTCGATTCTGGAAGGTGATTGAAAATGACGTGTTCGATGCCGTTAATCATTTTTTTACTTATGGGGACATCCCTAAAGGTTGTAACTCGTCTTTCATTGCCTTGATTCCTAAAATCCCTGATGCTAACGTGGTAAAAGATTTTAGACCAATAAGTCTAATCGGAAGCTTGTACAAAATTATTGCAAAAATATTGGCGAATAGGCTAGTAGTTGTTTTGGGAGATATTGTAAACGAGGTGCAATCAGCCTTCATTGCGGATAGACAAATTTTAGA
>BQNB010068163.1:22653-33939 GCA_026074375.1 Tanacetum coccineum
TTTCTAACAATGTTGTTGGGTCTGGTTCTTTTTCTGGTTTCTCTGATGAACAATTTTCTACTCTTATGTCTCTTATAAAGGAAAATTATGTTAATGGAAAAGGTGTGTAGGATAATATGGCAGATACAGTTTTCAAAACAAGCAAGTATTTTAATAAAAACTTTAATAGATTTTTCTGTTCTAATAGTATGATTCATTCTAAACTTGAAACTTTAGGTGTTATAATAGATTCTGGGGCTAATCAACACATTACTTTCACTGATAAGTTTCTTGTAAATGTCATTGATATCTCTCTTTTAAAAATTAAGGTTTCTCATCCAAAGGGCACTGAAGCTTTCATAATTAAAATTGGGAACATGCCTTTGACTGAGTACTTGACTTTATTTGATGTGTTGGTTGTGCCTGAATATTGTGTCAGTTTAATGTATGTGCATAAGGTTGCTAGAGACAGTAAGTTGATAATTGCATTTGATGAGCTTAATTGCTATATTTTAAACAAGGATTTGTGAGTAGAGAAAATTCTAGGGACTGGTAGACAATTTGATGGTTTATATTACTTTGATGGAAATCAAAGTAGAGAACTTAAGAGTTCTTGTATTAATAATGTTTATTTTTTTATATCTAAGTATACTTGGCATTGCAGACTTGGTCATCCTGCTGACCAAGTTCTGAATGTTTAAAACCTAACTTGTTATTTGAGAATAATAAGTTTGATGTTGTTTGTGATATTTGTCAAATGGCTAAACAAACTAGAGAACCATTTCCTCTTAGTGATCATATATCTACAGAAATTGGTGAACTTGTTTATCTTGATTTGTGGGGGCCATATAAGGTTACTAGTAGAGATGGTTTCAGATATTTTCTTATAATTGTTAATCACTTTTCTAGGGCTGTTTGGGTGTATCTTCTTAAAAATAAAACTGAAGTTTTTGAATCTATAATGGTTTTTTATAATCTCATTAAAACTCGGTTTAATAAACAAGTAAAGTCATTCAGGAATGATAATGAAACTAAATTTGTTAATCATAGGTTTTCAACCTTTTGTGAAAATCATGACATTATGCATAAGAATTCATGTAGTTATATCCCTCAATAAAATGGATTTGTTGAGAGGAAGCATAGGTATTTGCTTAATGTAGCTAGATCTCTTTTGTTTAAGGGAGGGTTACCTCTTAATATGTGGGCTGAATGCATTCTAACTGCTACCTATTTGATTAACATATTACCCATCTTTGTGCTGAATAAAAAGTCTCCTTTTAGCCTTGTTTATTAAAAACCACCTTCTCTCAAACATTTAAGATCTTTTGGTTGCCTTGTTTATGCTACTATTTTAAATAGTAATGATAAATTTGGATCTAGATCTGAAAAGTGTGTCTTAATTGGTTATTCAAATTTTAAAAAGGGATATAAACTGTTTAGTCTTGATAAAAACAAATTATTTTTTCTAAGGATGTTAAGTTTTTTGAGGATATCTTTCTTTTTAAACAGAATTCTGACAAACCTAGTGGACAATTTGTTCAAGACTTAAACCATTTGAATTTCTTCAATTCTGATTATCTTGATGATCATCCTGATATACCCAATAATGAGGAGAGAATTAACCCTAACCCTACTAGGTATAACACTCTTTCTCCTCACTCTAGTAGTACTTTTAAACCCTTACATGAGAATGAGGGAGAGCATTCCCAGGGTCCAAATGCAGTTGCTAGTGAGGATGAGAGGTCTGCAAACCATGAGGATGACCAGAATAATTATGTTTCTGGGGGTGATGAGTCCCTGATTCATCCTCAAGATGATATTCATCAAAATATTCAAGATTTTAGTAATCTTAGAAGGTCTTCTAGAACTTTTGTTTTTCCAAGAAACTTTAATTATTATGTTGTTGAGTCTAAAGTTAAATATATTTTGGAAAAATATGTTAAAAATTCTTACATTTCAAAAGATTTTTTTTGCTTTTTGTAACAAAAGTGTTGAACTTAAGAGTTTTTTGGAGTCTTCCAAACATCAGCCATGGGTTGATGCTATGAATTCAGAAATGGATGCCCTGTATAGGAATAACACTTGGGAAATGGCTGATCTTCCTAAAGGAAGAAAAGATATAGGGTCTAAGTAGGGTTTTAAGATCAAATATAAGTATGATGGGGAAATTGAGAGATACAAAGCTAGGTTAGTTGCCAAAGGTTTCAATCAAAGGGAGAGAATTGATTTTGATAAAACATTCTCTCATGTTGTTAAAATTATTGTTGTTAGGTGTTTAATTAACCTATATGTTCAATCTGGTTGGACTCTTTATCAGATGGATGTTAATAATGTTTTCTTATATGGTGACTTGAATGAAACTGTGTATATGTCTTTGCCTCCTGGTTACTTTCATGCTAATGAAACTAGGGTATGCAAGTTAAAAAGGTCATTATATGGTTTAAAGCAAGCACTAGGCAATAGAATGCTAAACTTACTGCTGCTCTGATTGAGAATAACTTTATGCAAAGTAAAAGTGATTATAGTTTATTTACTAAATCTTATGGTGATGTCTTAATTGCCT
The DNA here is from genome assembly GCA_026074375.1 of Tanacetum coccineum. Taxonomy (NCBI): domain Eukaryota; kingdom Viridiplantae; phylum Streptophyta; class Magnoliopsida; order Asterales; family Asteraceae; genus Tanacetum; species Tanacetum coccineum. Next base: position 25,196 of record BQNB010068163.1, read on the forward strand.
TACTTTTGTATGTTAATGATATCATCAACACTGGAAACAGTTTACTTGAGATTAATAAGTTTAAGCAGTTTCTTAAAACTAAATTCATGATTAAAGATTTTAGAAAATTAAAATATTTTCTTGGAATTGAAGTTTTAGAAACACCAAGTGGTATCTGTTTGAATAAAAGGAAATACTTCCTTGAGCTTATTAATGAATTTGGGTTGCTTGATAGCAAACCTTCTTATATCCCTATGCAGCCTAACATTTCTTTGAGTAGTGAACCTAAGGATGATGATCATTTGCTTGATAATATTACTAAGTATCAAAAATTTATTGTCAAGCTGGTTTACTTGACCACAACTAGACCTAACATTGCTTATATAGTATCTTGTCTTAGTCAGTTTATGCATAGTCCTCTTAAAAGTCACTTGAAAACTGCTTTAAAAGTTAGCAGGTACTTAAAGGGTTCTCCAGGTAAAGGTATAAATGTGATTAAAAGGTATGCATCTGGTATTGATTTAAAGGCATATACAGATGCAGATTGGGCAAAATGTACTAATACAAGAAGGTCTGTTATTTGTTTTTGTATTTTTATGAATGGATATCTCATTTCTTGGAAGAGTAAGAAACAAAATACTATTTCTAAGTCATCTATAGAATTCGATTAAAGGGATTGGACATTAAACAAGATAATCTGCTTTGTTCTAAAATGGAACTTATTGATATGTTCTAGAATAAGATTAAAGGATGGTGTCAAAGATAATCTTACTTTGAAAGATAAACTACAAGGACTAACTTGTCATTCTTGTATTCTCAGTTATAATTGGTTGGAAAAATTGCGGAGCAAAATGTAAGTTTGATAAAAATTAAGGGCTTATGTTGTCATCTGCTAATTCCCAGCTGAATATAAAAGAAAGAAGGGTTATGACTCTCTCTCTCTCTCTCTCTCTCCGCTCCTCGTCTCCGTCCCGCTCCCTCCCCATCTCTCTCTCTCCCGCCCCTCCCTCTCTTTCTGTTCCGCCCCCTCCCTTCCCTCTCTCTGCTCCCTCCCCCCCCTCCCCCCATCTCCTCTCTCTCTCTCTCTCTCCTCTTCTCATCTCTCTCCTCGTCTCTCTCCCGCCCCCTCTCCTCTCTCCCTCTCTCTCTTTCCCTCTCTCTCACCCATCTCGTCTCTCCCTTTTTCCTCTTCTCTCTCTTTCTCTACTCTCTCCTCTCTCCCCCCTCTCTCTCCTCATCTCCGGTGACCCGCCTCACTCTCCCCCTCTCTCTCCCCCCCCACTCTCTCCCCTCTCATCTCCCCCCTCTCATCCCCCTCCTCTTCCCCTTCTTCTCTCTATATATATTATATATATATATACCAAAACGTAGCTCCTCTCTCTCAAAATTTACTTATGATCTTGATTGATCTCTTTATTCAATCTTTGATTCATTCATTGTAATAGAACTATTATCATTTAGATAATAAATTCATACTCACTCCGTTCCATTTTTATTGTCCACGTTTTTTTTTGAGATGTCCCAATTTAATTGTCCACTATTAAAAATAGATAGGGAAGTTTGATCAAGTTTACTATATTATCTTTGCTTGAAATTATTATTACAAACTTTAAAAAATAGTTTAATTAATTAGCTAAGGGTAAAACTGTCATTCTGTCAAAAAGTAAGAGAGATAAAATAGTAATAAATGCATTTTTTCTTAAACTGAGTGTTTTTTGTCGAAGGACAATAAATTTGGGACGAATGGAGTAACAGATTAGTTGGGGTAGATTTTGGTATTTGTTTCAGTTTGTTGATTGAGATCAACATCTTGTGATCCGTTTGGTTTGAAAGATTATTGATTGTTCCTAAATTGAGATTCAAGATCTTTGTTACTATTTTTTTCATAATTTGTTCAGTTATTAACAAAGGTTTTTGCTATTTTAAAATCTTCAAACTCACCCAAAACTTATATACAGTATATATTCTACACCTAGTCGAAAAAAGTATTCATAGTTGCTTACGGGAGGTCTGATGGCAAGGACAAAGTTAGTTATACCTCCAATTTGGCTATATGGCAAGACAAAGTTTATTTTTAACCTCCAGATATGGCTACTGCTAAGTCTCCTAAACGTGTCCAACCCATCGAGTTTTGATCAATAAAGTATTAAAAAGTCTCCTGATATTAAACCACGAGTTAAATTTCTCGCTCACTTCTATAGTCAATGTTATGATCAGTTTATACATTATTCATTTTTTTTAAAACGGCGAGTTATTAAAATACTATATTAGATATTTGATTCCACAATATTTACCTAGAAGGTAGTCTCTACGAGCCTCGAATCGACGCCACAGATTCCCACCTTGAAAGAAAAAAACCTCATGAATAGACTCGAACTTAAAACATCTTGCATGTGGTAACAACCTCTCAAAAGTCACCTTTAGTGGCCAACTGAACTAGCCCAGTTGCTTTATACATTGCTTCATCTTGGCTACTATATAATTATGTATTCTTTTTTCTTATTATTAACAAGATTTATATTGTACAACTAAAAAAATTTGCTAATTTATACACAAGCGGTATCTGATTATACAGTAAACTCTTATGAATAACAAAAAATTTACTAAAAGTTAGAGATTTATTATACAGAAAAAGTCAAGTAGCTTCTAATACCGTCATTTACGGGTTATGGATCTTAATACCGTCTTCCACGGTATATGTGAGAGGTTGAGATGTAGACAACCTTACCCCTATCAAAGGTAAATAGTCTGCTTCCGATGCTTTCGGTTCTACTAAAGATAGAAAAAGACATCCGGACTTACAAGGGGTAAAAATCAAACACTTGACTTCTGTGTTAAAAACAAAAGTATTAACCACTTGATCCAAGCCATGCTTTTTAAAAACACCAAAAGATACCGTGTGATTTTAATGCTTTTGTGGTACAAAGCAAAAAAAACATTTTGAGCTAGGCTTTTTAGACTGTGGGTCTTTGTGATCCGATAACCACTAGTTGTATTCCCGTTGTTCGTTTAAAGCGAAAAAGCTCTTCCCACCGTATTCACGTTTTGATTATTAAAAGGCCGAAGGAAAAAAATATATTTGTAAAGAGTAAATGTGTATCTTTTAAAACAATTGTTACATTGACTAGTTTAAATGCAATATGGATATATACTACTTGATAACCCAACGTCATATTAACATCATTCTCGCTTGTATAAAGACTCACACACTCTCTTGCCCATCAAACATTGTCTCCAAAAGTATATATATCTTTTACGAATCAAGTTTGTATTCAAATTAAAGTTCTGTCACTTCTTTTAGAGCGTTAGGTTCCATGTCAGCCCCTAATACACACCGTTAGGTTGTCTTCCCTAATAAAAACACATATAACCCTAACACTAACGCATACAACCTAACGTGTGTTTAGGGCTGACATGGAAACCTAAACGCTCTAAAGATGGGATAATGACATGTACATGTGTCACTTGAAGTGAAACTTTGTAAGAAAATGGTCAAGTTGCTGATTATCGGGATCAGTTCATATAAACTTCGATGGGTATTGTGATTACTTTTTGGAGTTCATATCTGCTATGGGTCAAATGGAAAGTACGTTGCTATTATATGTCTTTAAACCCTTAAACAATTGTTACATTGACTTAGTTTAAATGCAATATGGAATATATGCATGTATCATCGTATATATATGCTTCATATTATATTTATTATATATATATATATATATATATATATATATATATATATATATATATATATATTGTTGTGTAACAAGAATTTTGTTATTGTATAACCCATCGGTATTTTTTTGGCAATGCATATATTTAGAAACCTAAGCAACACCCTAAGACAGATACTACGGAGTAGTTCTAAACACTACAAAAAAAAGTATTCTTTATACATGGTTATTAGGGTTCAGTGAACATTTCATGAACCGTTCGGTAAAAAATTCGTTTATGTTCGTTTATTTATTAAATGAACGAACATGAATAACATTTTTTTTAGGTAAAGAAAATAACATTTTATGTTCATTTAATTAAATGAACGAACATGAACAAAAACCTTGTTCGTTCATTTATGTTCATGAACGTCCGATTATTCGTTCTTTTATGATCATATATATGTTTACGTTCGTCTATCATATATTTTTATTATATAGTTTTAAAATCGTTTTACTTGAACAAAATAACACTTATAAACATAATATTGTGTACATTTTTGTAAATTTTATGTTTATTTCTCTACGTTCATTTCTGTTCGTTTGTTTATGTTCGTTTAGTGTCTTAATAAACGAACATAAACGAACATGAACAACCTAACTTCTTAATAAACGAACATGAACAAGAAAATTCGTTCATTTAAGAGACCGTGTTCGTGTATTTGTTCGGCTAAAATTAAATGAACGAACATGAACAAGACTCCGACCATGTTCGTTCGGTTCGTTTACAGCCCTAATGGTTATATCTCTCCACGAAATGAAAAATAGGAATATTTTCACCAACTAAACGTGTGTGCTTTATTTTCATTTATATCCACGTAGAGAAACGTGTAAGAAAATGTGAACGCGTAGTAAATAGACATGTGATGTTCTCTTCACATTCAAAAATGTGTTTAAAAGTGTTAAAGAGGAAAAAAATAAACTACAAAAATGGAAATTAAATCACATCTAAATACGTGTAAAAGTTTAACTAAAAAGTAAAGGTACACAGTAAAAAGTATGGACTTAGCTATAATTTAATAATTAAAAAAAAGAAAAAGAAAAACATAAATTTAGAGCATCTACAATGCATCAAGTCTTTAAAGACTTGATGCATTTAATGCATTCAATGCATCACCCATTTAACTACTAAATCTTTTATAAAAGACTTGTAGTTTTAAAAGTCTGTAAAAAGCTTTTGATACAATGGCAAAAACTCCTTCCAAACACTTTCGTAAAAAAGCTTTTCATAGCTTGACTCGTTGTGGATGCTCTTATATAATCACTTTTAATTATCAAACTCTTTGCTCAATCATTATCTGAAGATTGGTATTTCCTCTCGAATTATATTTCACACGAATATATACATATTGCAAGTAGGGTTGCTCTGGAAGACATACAAATTGAGCTCTGGCCAATGGGCCGATTACACTAAATATACAATAATATATGTCCTTTAATATGCCTTCGTAGTTGGAGCGGGAGATTTGTGGACGCACTAACTGTAACACCCCCAAAATCACAACGCAACGGAATACCACTTGGGGTGCTACTTCATAGCATAAAGTACAAGTTACAGATACGACTCTAAGTGATACGTTTTGAAAAGTCAACCATTTAGTAATTTTTTTTATAAAATATCAGAGTTGCAACAGGTCCCATTTATAATGCAATAGAAAACATTTTTAAAATGTTTGTCGAATGGTACTCAAATTATAAAGCCTTTAAAAATATTTATATCCGCGCGACTCAATGCTCCCGATGCTCAGCTAGCAAATAATAACCTGAGAAAATACATGCAAAACGTCAACAATAATGTTGGTGAATTCATAGGTTTAAGTAAAAGCAGTATTGAAATAATTCAAGTAATATTTCAGTGAGAAAAGTAGCGTTACAACATTTCAAAGTATTATTTCCAAAATCCAAGTAGTGATTCAATAGATCAAGAAACGTTTAGTAGTGGACCACAAGATTTAAGTAATGTAGACAAGAGAAACAAATTCACTAAGTCTAGATGAAAACAATATATTATTGCTCTAAGCTCATGACACCGAACCTTAACACGTAATATAATCAAATCAAGTCTGCCCCAAATAGGAAAAAGGGATGCTGCCAAACATCCTACGTATTATTCAAATGTTAAGTGCGTCAATGGTTATCTAGAAACCACAACCCAGACGGGGATTGTCAATCTTGATAGATCTATCCACAACACTCGCGTTTACTCAGCCGGTATTTAACGGTTCATGATAAAAAGGGGACTTAATGGCAAAGGGTACTTAGGCAATAATATGATCTGAAATAGCATACAATTGAAAAACACTTGTGTCCTTTTTAAAACAAATAATGTGTTCAAAACTCACGGTTTCATATATAGATATTCTATGATCTCAAATCATGTAGTAAGCAAATCAAGCTTTAATAAGTTCATAAGTAAACAACCATGTATCACATATGTTTTAGAAGTCATATAGTAAGCAAGTAAAGGCTTTAGTAAAAGTAATCATGTAACGCTTATGTAGTAGAAATCAATGAGTTTACTTGGTAAAACGAGCATGTATTCTCACCCCGAAAACAGTTTATGAAAACCATTAAAAGAGAAAAGGAGGGGCTATGAACTCACCGAGAAGCAATGGAGTAGTAAGTACTGAAGTTAGATCAATAAACGCAGAAGTTACACCAAGTACGTCTCGCACCAAACGCTTCTAAGCACCACCTAAAAATAAAGGCGACTTAGTACGGTAAACCACAACTCACACAATGACAATACGCAAAAGATACAAGAGAATCATCGTGACATTGTATGGCATTTCCTACCCATTTAACCAAGTGAGATTTATCCAAACATCCCTTTAGGACCTGAACTAATATACCTTCAAGTATAAACCCACTTATACCACTTATTTACCCATTTTATAAAATCCGTTATACTCGTTAAACCGTTTAAAGCAATCCGACACTATACAATTCTACACTTACGCCGACTTAATGGAACTATATCTCAAAATTCGTAATAGGTATAAACAAACGGTTTTCGCCTTAATCAATCTTAATGAACCTAGTTTACTAATGTTATCAACCAAACACTCAAATGTTTCCAAAACTTAAGTGAAATGACCAATTTACCCCTAAGTACACAGTCTGAGTTTTGAAAATAATTTCCCGCTTCACCATTTTGATCATATCTCACAATCCGTAACTAGTTAGAATCCCATTCAAAAGCTCAAGTTTAAGTCTATCAATTATCTACAACTTTTAGTTTTAGAAAAACAGTATCTAGGTTCATAATTTTTAAGATATATTCGTTTGAAAATCTGGTCACAATTTCTAGTTAGTTTTGCCATTTTGATCGTAACTCATTCACCCGGAATGGTTACGGCTATATTCAAAGAACCAAATGGTCTTCATATGTTGTACCCTTCACCCAGGTAAAAATTAAGTAGCCTCTAAGTCAAATAAAATTCGTAACAAGTCTAAATATTTGTATTACAAATTCTAGGTACACACTAAGTTTGTTTCCACAGTTTTGGTCGTATCTCGACCATCCGGAAGAATTGGTATTTCATCCAACTCATCACTAGGACCTGAGATATTAACCTATTCATTCATGTAAATAACCAGTAGGCTTTAAGCCAAAATTTTCCTATTAAAACACAAACTATCTGCATGTCACCTATTTCGACTAGTTTCACTAATTTGGGCCTAACTTGGTCATCCGGGTGAGTTACCGCTCCATCCAAAGCACCACATACACCTTGTATATTGCTTTACCCAACCAAGTCATAAAATCACAGACCTTAAGCCAAATAGATTTTTACATCACACCATCAACCTGTTGTCCCAATTTATCTATCCCAACAACTTTCAATCAAACAACCCAACTAGTGTTTCTAACATCCTAACATCATTCTAATGCCATACCAATAATCACAAACATATCAAGAATACTAAAACTCATCAAATTCAGGAAACCCACATCAAAAATATCAAGTTCATTATGAAAATAAAATTAATAAAAAAAGTTTAAGGCTTACTTGATTGAATGAATGATTATGGAAGAGCTTTAGTGGGATCCTTCTAACACCCAATTAGATTAAAAACCCAATTTATGAACTTAGGACCTAAACCTTGAACTCTAGATAGTATTAATTAGTAGTTTTTTTGTAAATTGGTGTATAGTGTTGATGTTGTACACGGCACAACAAAGAAACAAGAGAAGGATTTTAGTTTTTTGAAGAATGAACTCATTGAAATGGATGTTTGGTGTTGGTGGAATTATGAAACAGCAAGAAAAGGGACAACAAAAGAGGAATTTCTTGTTTTGAATCTATGAGAAAGAATATGTACAAAATAAGTTAGATGGACATGCAAACTCCTCATCCAAGTGTCCTACTAAGTTCGTTACTTAGGACACATAAGTTATGTGGTGGCACAAAAAGGGATAAAGAAAAGATATAAATTATTTTGTGTTAAATTTTGTTTTGGTGGGTATTGTTAAGGCTAATGGGTAATAACGTAAAATATTGTAAAAGTTTAGACGAAAAAGTACAAAATAAAAATAAAATTACATCATATGGGATACTTTTCTGGAATAATAATTTACGTAGGGCACGAAGACTGATATTAATTCTAAACACGGCTCAAGCTTAGCTAGGAACAAGAAATTCACTAAATCGGGTAAAAAGGTAAAACGCGTAAATTTACTCAAAAGTAAATACAGAATTAAAGTCGAGATTTATTGATGACTTTGAAAATACGAAATGTCACAGCCTTCCCACCTTAAGGAAGCGTCGTCCCGGTGCTGTATTCGATTTATCTCCATATGGTTTGCCACGATCGCTACACATTCGGAAAAATACATATTACAAGTCAAAAGAAGTTCAAGTAGCCACTTGTACAAAACAAATGATGATAGCGATTAGAAGAGTAAAGACAGTGAGTGATTTGTACAGACGTATTACTTGTTAAAAGAGACGCATGCCATGTCGGATACACATTCGAAAATAATCGAATGAACAAATTACGAACCAAAAGAAGTCTAAAGACTCATTCGTCTGAAGGTAATAACGATAA
>BQNB010068164.1:0-21038 GCA_026074375.1 Tanacetum coccineum
TTATCACAAAGTTCATAAGCACGATACAACTTAGGAATTTTGACATAAGCTTGTGAAAGAACATAAGGACCGTTATATCCCAAACCCGACTTCTGTAAGTTGTCCCGAAAAGATTTTTGTTCATTTGTAAGCAGCTGAAGTGTTTCAGTTGATTTGCCCATTTTACAAACAACGTTTTTAAGATCTTTGTTCTTAGCTTGTAACTGAATGATGTCATTCAGATATTTTTCCTCTTTGTCACGCTGTGTTTGATTAAAAATCGTTTGTGTCTTTTGATATTCCTCTTTTTGTCAATTTTGATCAAATCCAAAGTACTTCTGAGTTTGATTCCAAATCTGTGATGCAAATCTCTTTGATGTTTAAAGATCGATAAGATCTTGCTAACTTTTAATCTCAAACACACAAAGAAGAATTCTGAGATTTAAAATCTTGATCCAACTTTTATACAAACACTGATTTGATCAGATCTAGATCGAAGTCCCAAAACGTGTTTTCGAAAATAAAACGTGTTTGACCAGTCAAATTACTGAATTTGAGAATTGAAACAGATTTTACTATATTTGAACTACTGATTTTGATAATAAGCCCAAATAAGGAGATTTTGAACTAATTTGGCCACGATTCTTACGATAAAACCGGAATCAATCAATCTCAGTTGCATAAAACACAACCAAAAGTAGCTAAATAAGCACAAAATAAGCTGTTTTGACCAGATTAAGCAGTTTGACTTTTATGACAAAAAATAAGCAGTCTTGACTCGAAATAAGCTCTTGAAAATAAGCTAAAAACAGAAAAAGCACACGAAAAATAATCAGTATCGAATAAGCTCGTAATAAGCTCAAATTAAGCTCGAAATAAACTGCTGGAATTAGCTGTCGAAATAAGTTATCCGAATAAGCTCTCCTAAACAACACTAAATAGCTCCTGCAACTTTGATACCACTTGTTAGGTCTTTAATTTAGGATCAATAAGCAATAGAGTGTGTATTTAGGTGTTATGTGTGTGTTTATTCTAGAGAGAGAAAGATTAGAAAGTAGAGAGAGAAAGAGGGAGGAGGAGGATTAAAGAAAAGATTAGAATGAGATTAAAAGACACACCTAGTAATGAGGTGGTGATGGGGTATTTATACCCATTTTACAAGGAAGAGCTACTAGCTCTTGTTTCTTAGCTTTTAGCTATTTGTTGGGTCTCGTGACTTTATTTAAGTTACGAGCCTATCACCTAACCTATTACACAATATTATTTCTCTATTTATTACAAGACTTTTATCTCAATAAGATTGTCACTTTTATCATTCCTAACATGTTTGGCAAAAGGTCAAAAATTTAATTTTTCTAAATTGATTTTTGATGGTATGTTAAGGAACTTGGATCCAAAAAAGTTTTTAATGTATCCAAGGTTTTTACAACTCTTTTTGAATAACCAGCTTAAAAATTTACTAGAACCTTTTAATGATACTTATGAAACACCAAACCATACTAAAAATGTTTTCTCAAATATGGCAAGGCAAAGTAAAAGTTTTTCAGGAAAAGTTACTCCACTTTTTGAATCCAGGTTAGTGCAAAACCAAGCACTTGAGGGTGAACGTTCAGTAACACCCCCTGAACCCCAACCCACACCCTCTACCTCACAACAAAATGTTTTGGAACCTCAAACTAAACTACTTCCAACTGAAACACCTCCAACAGTTTCCCATAAACCTCAGACTGAAGCTAACATTAAGCAAATACTCCCATCTCCATCTATATCAAATAAAACACAGAAAGACACAAAAACATAGGAGAGCCAAAAAGGTCACTGAGTTACCTCAGACTAGTGTGCCTCTAGACATTGAAGCAGATGAGGTTGTCCATAAGGAGGGGGTGACAGTGTGGAAAGGGCTATCACTACTGATGCTAGCTTAGTTGCAGCATAGGACAGTGATGACATAATTAGGACCCATACTACGGTAATGCCTAGTGTTGACATTCCTCAGGGAATGGATACGAGTGGCAGTCCCAGGTGCCAAGAAACCATTGGGGTGCTCCTGCTCAGACTAGGTCTGAGAGAGTGCTAAACAGCCCAATAAACCACCTCTCCCAGAAGTTCACACATCTAGAAGTGGGGAGGCTAGGATGGCACATACTTTTGAATTGATGGATATTGTACCACCTACACCTCATGATTTACCTCTCCCAGAAGGTTACACACCTGGAAGTGATGAGGGTAGATTAAAACTAGAAGAATTGATGGCTACGTTTACAAAATTGTCAAAACAGGTGCTTGACTTAGAGAAAGAGAAGGATGCTCAAGCTGTGGAGATCCTCAAACTAAAGAAAAGAGTCAAGAAATTAGAAAGACAGAGGAAGTCAAGCATCTCACACCCAAGAAGGAGGATATACAGGCAGGTTGAGTCTTCTAATGATGATTTGGATGAGGAGGATGCATCCAAACAGAGGAGGAAAAGTGACAAGACAAAGCGAAAGTTTAAAGATAGTGACTTTGATAGACTTGATGATGATATGGAAAATGTTGAAGGAGAGACAGTCTATGATGCTACATCTGGAGTTAGTACTGCAGGAGCATTGGTTAGTACTGCTAGACCAATTGTTAGTACTGCTGGGCCATCTACAAGTGTTATTGGGACTTCAACAGGTATTTTAGAAGATGAGATGGTGACAATGGCTGACACATTGATAGCCATTAGATAAACAAGAACAAGACCATCTTATTTACCAAGACCAACTTCAGTGGTGATCACTAATACTGAACAAGAACAAAGAAGACTAACAACACCACCACCATCACAACCATCAGACACTAGAGACAAGGGTAAAGGTATAATGGTAGAGCTTGATCCTCCAGTGAAAATCAAGAGGATTGATCAAGGTGATTCGTAACTTCAAGCAGATGCAAAGTTGGCTTAGTTACTGCATCAAGAGTAATTGGCTCAAATAGAAAGGAGACAAAGAGAAAGAGCAGCATAAGAAGAAGCCTCTATAGCTGCACTTTATGAAGAGTATGATACTATTCAAGCCAGCATAGATGCTGATGCTTTGTTTGCTGTAAGGCTCCAACAAGAAGAGAGAAAGCAGTTCACCATTAAAGAAAGAACACAATTTTTGGTAGAAGCAATAGCAGCACAAAGAAAGTTTAGAGCTGCTCAAAGGGCTGCAGAGATCAAAAGTAAACCACCCACTAAAACTCAGCTAAGGAACATGATGATTACATATCTGAAGAATATGGGTAAGTTTAATCACAATCAACTGAAAGGAAAAGTTATGAGGAGCTCCAGAGATTGTATGAAAGGGAACAAAGGTAGATTAATGATTTTGTTCCTATGGACTCTGAAAAGGAAGAAAAGAAATTAGTAGAGCCTAAGAGTGAAGGAAAGAAAGGCAAAAGAATAAAGAGAGTTGCAGATTCAGCACTTAAACAGAAATCTTCTAAGAAACAAAAGATGATGCAAGAACAAGAATCTGCAAAGAGTGATAAAGACGCAGCAGCAGACTATGAACATGAAAAGGAAGAGTTGAGAATGTGGTTAACAGTTTTCTAGATAAAGAAGAGACTGTGGATCCAGAGATTTTGTCTGCTAAGTACCCTATAGTTGATTGGGAATATCAAAACATAGGGAATGTTGATATGGAAGATTTACATGTCTATAAGATAATCAGAGCAGATGGGAATACTAGTTATCACAAATCATTATTCAGTATGCTGAGAAAGTTTGATAGATAAGATTTGGTGTATTTGCACAAATTGGTGATGAAAAGATTTGAAGACAATACTCCAGAAGGTTATAATTTGCTGCTTTGGGGAGATCTCAAGGTAATGTTTGAACCAAATGCAGAGGATGAAATTTAGAGTAATCAACAGGATTGGACTTTGATTAGCTGGAAACTGTATGAAAATTATGGAGTTCATACATTGCTGATGGATAGTACTTTGACCTGCTTCAACATGTTAGTAGAGAAAAGGTATCCTCTCATCAAGGAAATACTGGAGAAGATGTTGAACTGGAAGCTAGAAGCTGAAGCTAAGAGTACAATAGCATTTGAGCTTTTCAAGTTTATCAAGTCATAGCTGGAAGATTGAAGAAGTGTTTGAATACATCCTCCTGGTGATCAAGATGCTTATACTGAAGAAACTTGATGATTAACATGGTGAATATCAAGTTTAGGGGAGGATTGTTGGGAATCAAGGACTTCTACAAGTTAGTACTGCTGGTTCAACTTGATACTGCTGGTGATGGTTAGTGTTGCTGATAAAGATTTATGAAAACAGTCTAAGTCATTAGTACTGTTATTTATATTAGTTAGTACTGCCAGTACATTGTTAGTACTGCCAGTATAGTTAGTACTGTTAGTTAATAGTTAGTGTTGTTAGTCTTATATAGTTAGTACTGCTATTATGATATGCATGAGTTAAATTAGGAATAGATATGCATTATCATTGTACGTGTTTTGTAAGCCCATTAAGGTTTCCTTGGTGTATAAAAGGAACCCTAAGGCATAGATCTAGATATCAGTTTTCACATTCGTTTTTCATATTAGTATTCATAGATTGCATAGCAATCATAGTTAGTATTCATAGCTATTTTGTAATTCAAAATAGTATTCAATATATTGAAAGTTTAGCAAAGATTTTGTTTTACTGTTTTATTGTTCTTCTTAGTATTGCAAACTATATTCCGCATAGTTTGTGATATTCTCAATCTTAGTTTCTACTATAGTTGTCTTGGATCTATCCAATACAACTAAACCTTACATCAAGCTAAGGAGTTTAATATCTGCTCATTGGGATCAACAATATGACTTTTGATTAAGTTACGACTTAAAAACAAAAATTTATTATTTTTGCAAAGTGTGGAAATCCCGAACGTAAATGTCGTCTAAAAACATTCCTTAATCCCAAATTATGTTTAAACGCCCTTCGAATTCTTAATGCCTAGTTTTCCCTTCACTTGATGGATACTAACGTGTATATGATGGTTATAAACCTTTCACTATATTTTCCATGACTTAACTAAACAAGAAACACCTTTTTTTTACCCCTATATTAAATTTCTAGTTATCGGCAGAATTTTATGTTCACTTTACGACCACTAATAAAATATCAAACGACCTTATTGGACTTTCATGCTCTATTACTAACGTCCTTAATGTGTCCTATACCTACTGAATTTTTCCCAAAAACGTTTGACAAGTCTAACTATTTTTAAAAAATTCGACAACCTGAAGTGCCCAGAATATGACCTACTGCAACCTCCTAAAAGTTTGGCTTGACCAGAACCTTTTAGACCCTTCAATAAAATCTAGAAAAATTATGTAAAATCATATACATCATATAATTCGTACAATAGCAAGCCCATCAATTAAAAAGATGTTTTGACATGGTTTTTGACCTCACAAACACAACACAAAAACTGTCCTTGAAACTCAGATTTGACAATGAATCTTATAAAATTACTTTGACTAACCTCTGCTCACTTTTAACTCATGAAACCACTTTGGTTGGAAAGTAGACTCTCTGTAGTTATTTTTAGGGTGAATAAAATTAATAAAAGCTATCTGGATGACAGAGTTATGACTCTCACAAAACGACCCAAAAATCTGCCCAAAATTCTATTTTAAATTTACAACAATCAACTCAACCAAACGCGCCCATATGCTAGCCTTTTATCCTAAATTCGATTTTTTATAATCCTAACACCTTATTTACATAATCTTCATCATATCCAAATCCCTAACAACTTAATCCCAATTCCAATTCATCCAAAAACAATTTTTATTACACAATCATATAGATTCTATAACATGCATAAGAACATAAAATATAATCATATGAAAATAATAACAAGAAGAATTTTAGGTCACTCACAATAACAAGTATAAGCAAGATCAAAGATCAAACATGAATCTCTCTTCTTCCTTGATCTTAGCTGTGCCAAAAAATAACCCAAATCAACAAACCCAAACTTTTTAATCAATCAAATATTTACAAAAACACTTCCATTAAACTTCTTTTAGCTAGATCTTTATTAAAACCCCAAGAATCTACAAAATCTTGATCTTCAATTATACTTGTTGCATGTTGAATTTTAGTGTTTTAGATGGTTGTAGGATTATTGTTTTAGTGTTTGGTTGAAGTAGAAAAAGATGGATCATGGTGGTGATGGTGTGTCGATGGTTGCAGAGGGGAGGAGGATGAGGAGAAGGTTTTCTACTGTGTGTTTTTGATATGCACGATATGGAGCAAAAACAAAGAGGATGTCGTGTTATTTCTAGGGGTGGGTTTTTGGTCGGTTATAAAAAAAGGAAAGGGGTGTTTGGGCTTGGTCTTATTATTTTCTTTTTGTTAAATTTTGTTAAGTCCATTAGACATTATTTAGTTAGTAAAAACAAGCCCATGTTAAATAAATAGGAAAAAGGGTGCGTTAAAAGTGTTTTATTTTAACACGGATTTGGCTAAGACACAGAATATATCGTGGAGCACAAAAATAAAATAATCGACCTTTCGGGGCATAATATAGAATTTTTTAATTTCTTAAAATAATTAGATGGATCAAAATCCTAAGCACGCTTCACGAATAGTTAAAACGAGAAATTTCACCAAAACGGCTAAAAGTAAAACACGAACTTTTATTTAAAAACAAAAATAGGGACAGAATCGTGATTAATATTAACCGTAATATACGAGATGTTACAGTCTTCCCACCATAAGGGAGCGCCGTCCCGGTGCTCTATTTGGCTTATTTGCCCTTTGATTGCTCGTAACGAGGTGAGGGTAGTTACTTTTGAATTGATTCTCACGCTTCCATGTGAACTCTTTTCTTCGACATGAGTTCCAATGAAAATTGAATAAACAATAGTCAAAGCATCAAATATATGCAATGTTCGTGAGCGAACGGATCGAATGTCGTGAGAATCCTTAAAAGGAAGGATAAAATACACGACTCGAAGAAAAGGCCATTGAAAACGAAGAATTTAACAAGTTGTCAATTCTTGAAAGCAGTTAATGGTTCATTACTATTAGCTTATCAAGTTCGCGGCGGTCGATACACATTCGGAAAAATTCGTATAACAAATCACGAGTCAAAAGAAGTTCAAATAGCCATTTGTACAAAAGCAATGATGATAGCGATTAGAAGAGTAAAGACAATGAATGATTCGTACACATGTATTACTTTTTAAAAGAGACGCACGCCATGTCGGATACACATTTGGAAATAATCGAATTAACAAATTACGAACCAAAAAAAGTCTAAAGACTCATTCGTATGAAGGTAATAATGATATTGATTACATGAATGAAGAAAATAAATTATTCGTACAAACGAATTACAAATCTAAAGAAAGTTATTCGTACGAATTCCATACACTTAAGCCCACTCATTTACCAATCGTTATTTACATCCAAAGGCGTCCCGATCCAATTAAATAAGACTTAGAAATTTATGGTTCAGCGATTTATAATTTCTTTATTCAAATGAAGAGGCGTCCCAATTCATTTCAATAAGACAATTATAAATTAGCCTACTTAAGCATTGTCACAACAAAACACGAGATCAAAACAAGGTTACATTGAGAAGAAGGAGTCTCCTTGGCCACATGATTCTTCAAAATCATGAGAAATAACGAGAAGAATAATGAGACATTAGTCAATCGCGTTCCAAAGGTAAGTGCCAAAAGACGGCGCGATCCGAGGTGACAAGTTAAAGTCGTACTCCCATCAACTGGAAGACTTTAAAACGATAGATTACGAAACAACATATGCGATTCAAAAGCAAAAGAAGGGTGTTCAAACTCGGAGTCGAATGATATAATAATCAGTGAAATTGACAAACTATGCTGAATATCAATATCATCAAAAGGGAATAAAGTAAAGTCGCGTAAATGATTCGGAGATCACCGCATCGCTCACAATATATTAAAGTAAACAAACTCATTAAGACGTACCCATCCGATTCAAATTCACACACATAAGAAATAATACCAATAGACATCAGTGACCGAAAATAGTCAACACTTATATGAATTGCTTTTATATAGATAGATGATGAAAATCCCAGAAATAAGCGTAAGGGATCGAAAATAAAGTAGCTCATATATGTGAGTATCCTTATATAGTATCAGTATTGATGTTTGAGGGAGTAAATGAAAAATTAGGAAGTACGCGATAATCGGAGTGGTCAATATTTATATAACTGACCGATATAAGGTAAATAGTAAGTCGTCATAAGATAGACGTAAGAGAGCGAAATCATAGCCAAGTGTTAAATACTCATTATCTGTGTAATAGTAGTAGAGATGTAAAAGAGAGCTTATAAGGGATCAGAAAGTAAGCTCGCGCGGATATCGGACAACGGCGAAAGACTCTTAATTTTTTTATAAAAGCGGTTATAGTATAGGTTTTGAAAATGACCTAGTTCTCTATAACCAGTGCTCTGATACCACTCTATAACACCTCCAAAATCACAACGCAGCGGAATACCATTTGGGGTGCTACTTCATAGCATAAAGTACAAGTTACAAAAAGCGACTCTAAGTGAGATGTTTTGAAAATTCAACCATTCGATAATTTTTAAAAAATATCAGAGTTACAACAGGTCCTATTTGCAATGCAATAGAAAACATTTTTAAAACGTTTGTCGAATGGTACTCGAATTATAAAGCCTTCAAAAATGTATATGCGTGACTCAAATGCTCCCAATGCTCAGCTAGCAAAATAATAACCTGAGAAAATACATGCAAAAGATCAACAATAATATTGAGTGAATTTGTAAGTTTGTAAACAAAGACAATGTTAAGTCAAGCAAGTACTGTTTAAGAAATCAAGCAGTGCTTCAGCGAGCAATTTGATGGATCACAAGATTTCCGATAACAATTGACTAATGAAACATATTCAAAAGTCAAAAGCATGTATTTATTATTTCACTAAGCTCATGACACCGAACCTTAATATCTCAAACCCTAGTCTTTTAGATTTGTTCCTCGAAATTTGATGATTTGCAAAAACACTCAAGTATTATTTCAAATGTAAATGCATCCATTTGACATGGTATTCAAGTATTACATACTCGGACGGGGATGGTCAGTCCCAATAGATCTATTCACTGCATTTGCGTTTACACAAAGTAATTAACGGCTCATGATATTGGGGACTTAATGGCAATAGGTACTTAGGCAATAATATCAGGCATTAATATCAGGCATAGCATACGGTTTTTAAATACTTACGTCCCATTTAAAACAAATAATGTGTTCAAAACTCAAGGTTTCATATATAGGTATTCAATGATCTCAAATCATGTAGTAAGCAAATCAAGCTTTAATAAGTTCATCAGTAAACAACCATGTATCACACATGTATTAGAAGTCATGTAGTAAGCAAGTAAAAGCATTAGTAAAAAATAGTCATGTAACGCTTATGTATAGAAATCAATAAGTTTACTTGGTAAAACGAGCATGTATTCTCACCCCGAAAACAGTTTATGAAAACCATTAAAAGAGAAAAGGTAAGACTACTAACACAACGAGAAAAAAATGAAGAAAACGAATTCGAGAGGTCCGAACCGCGACCTAAATTAATGACGCGCTTTAGGAGAGAGAATATGAAACGAAACGACGCATAAGTCGTTTGTAAAAAGTAATAGTGAGTAATAGAATTCATATGTGATTGTGTCTTAGATTATTTGGTGAAAATCGTGTCTTAACGAAGATATATGACTTTTTATTAAGTTACGACTCATAAACAAAAATTTATTATTTTTGGAAAGTGTGAAAAACCCGAACGTAAATATTATCTAAAAACATTCCTTAATCCTAAATTACGTTTAAACGCTCGTTGAATTCTTAATGACTAGTTTTCCCTTCACTTGATGGATACTAACGTGTATATTATTGTTATAAACATTTCACTATATTTTCCATGACTTAACTAAACACGAAATACCCTTTTTACCCCCTTTATTAAATTTCTAGTTATCGGCAGAATTTTCTGTTCACTTTACGACCACTAATAAAATACCAAACGACCTTATTGGACTTTCATGCTTCATTTCTAACATCCTTAATGTGTCCTAGACCTATTGAATTTTTCCCAAAAATGTTTGACAAGTCTAAATGTTTTTCAAAAATTCGACAACCCGAAGTTTCCAGAAAATGACTTGCTGCAACCTCCTAAAAGTTTGGTTTGACCAGACCCTTTTAGACCCTTTAATAAAATCTAATTTTTTTTTGTAAAATCATATACATCATGTACTTCCTAAAGTAGCAAGCCCATCAAATAAAAAGATGTTTTGACATGGTTTTTGACCTCACAAAAACAACACAAAAACTGTCCCTGAAACTCAGATTTGACAATGAATCTTGTAAAATCACTTTGACTAAGCTCTGCTCAATTTTAACTCATGAAACTACTTTGGTTAGAAAGTATACTCTCTATAGTTATTTTTAGGGTCAAGAAACTCAATAAAAGCTATCCGGATGATGGATTTATGACTCTCACAATACGACCCAAAAATTTGCCCAGAATTCTATTTCGAATTTACAACAATCAACTCAACCAAACGCGCCTATATGCTAGCCTTTTATCCTAAATTCGATTTTTTATGATCCTAACACCTTATTTACATAATCTTCATCATATCCAAATCCCTCAATTGAAACCATTCCTCATTAACAACTTAATCCCAATTCCAATTCATCTAAAAACAATTATTATTGCACAATCATATGGATTCTATAACATGCATAAGAAAATAAAATATAATCATGGGAAAATAATAACAAGAAGAGTTTTAGGTCACTCACAATAACAAGTATAAGCAAGATCAAAGATCAAACATGAATCCCTCTTCTTCCTTGATCTTAGCCGTGCCAAAAAATAACCCAAATCAACAAACCCAAACTTTTTAATCAATCAAATCTTTACAAAAACACTTTCATTAAACTTCCTTTAGCTTGATCTTTATTAAAAATCCAAGAATCTACAAAATCTTGATCTTCAATTATACTTGTTGCATGTTAAATTTTAGTGTTTTAAATGGTTGTAAGATTATTGTTTTAGTGTTTGGTTGAAGTAGAAAAGGATAGATGATGGTGGATCATGGTGGTGATGATGTGTCGATGGTAGTAGAGGGGAGGAGGAGGAGGATAAGGTTTTATACTATGTGTTTTGGTATGCACGATATGGAGCAAAAACAAAGAGGGTGTCGTATTATTTCTAGGGGTGGGTTTTGGGTCGGTTATAAAAAAAGAAAGGGGTGTTTGGGCTTGGTCTTATTATTTTTTTTTTGGTAAATTTTGTTAAGTCCATTAAACATTATTTAGTTAGTAAAAACAAGCCCATGTTAAATAAATAAGAAAAAGGGTGCGTTAAAAGTGTTTTATTTTAACACGGATTTGGCTAAGACACGGAATTTATCGGGGAGCACAAAAATAAAATAATCGACCTCTCAGGGCGTAATATAGAATTTTTTAATTTCTTAGAATAAATAGACGGATCAAAATCCTAAGCACGACTCGCGAATAGTTAAAACGAGAAATTTTACCAAAACGGCTAAAAGTAAAACATGAACTTTTATTCAAAACAAAAATAAGGACGGAGTCGTGATTAATATTTACTGTAATATACGAGATGTTACACTTAGATCCCCCACCATACCTCTAGAACTCCTAAGTTGAATTTACATTAAGTTCAACACTTATAAACTTATTAAAACTTTCAACCTCAAAAAAGTTCCAACAATCCCCCACCAGGTTGAAATATTTTCTTCTACTCTAATGTGTCATGACACGAAGGTTTCATTACGATTAAACCTCGTTTATTCGAAGTACACAAAGTGAAATTGATTCAATGGTGTCTTGAGGAATTAAACCAAGAACCTTTTGACGTCACCGGCATACTTCTAGAGACTTCTCACCATAACCAATGCATTCTCACTGAGCGCTAATATGGCCATGCGCTTAAATCCTATTTCATGACCCTCCAAAAGAGAAACCATAACTCTTTATTCAAGGCGGCACCACCTCTAGATCATATAGGTAAAGTTTTTATAACGTCTTCGTTGCAAAGACTCCTCTTAAGCTTTGTTGAGAGGTTTTACCTCAACCTTTATCGGCAACACTGTGCTATCATAGCTATACATAGGTCTAGTGGTTGATACCACCTTCTATCAACTAGTGACTTCGTTATTACCCATTCAACTCGTGAGATAGGAGCACTACATCCAAGTTGGGTTTCCATCATTAGCCGATTCACGTATGGTTTCAGACCCATGCCTTTAGCATCTCTAAGTAAGTCTCTCATCAGAAACTTAATGGAGATATCCAACAAGTCTCTAAATCATTTTTCGGTCACAACACAGACACTCACCCAAGTCTCTCGTCAGAGGTTAAGTAGTGTCAAAATCAAGTTTCTAAATTACTAGAAAAACATTTCATTAATGGCCATTCACAAATATATTTACAAATTCTATCACAACAAAATTTAAGGTGCTAGATCTATAATCCACTCATGATCACAATTGCCACAAGCCCACAAATTAGGCAATGATTAAACTTCCTTTTTGAAGTGAGAATTACATGTGTATATCTGCCTCGTTCAATAAACGACTTAATGTGTCAGCTTGTTAATTCACCAACTTGTGAATTATATGTAAGCATTGCTTTTTGATCTCACAAAATTAACATCAGTACTTGAGAAACCAGGTCTAGAAAATGTCAACTCTTTTACAAAATATAACTATGTTAAACTCAAATACTAGACTTTTAGTCAGTAACTAACCATTTTGTTTAGTTTCAAAATTTGTAAAATATCAGATGCAACTACATTTGGAAACTGTAAACTCATTACAAGTTTCACACAGAAAACATAATGGTTATTTTCAAATTTTAATATAGATATTCCAAAGAAAAATGGCACATCATTTACAAAACTTAGTTTATAATCATTATGCAAAAGACTAAAAGTCTAAAACTCACCTTGATTTCACAACTTGTCTCTAGTAATTATAGGTTTTCACTAAAAATTTGTGTTACACAATTTGACGTAAAATTTGCTGAATACTTATAATACCATTTGGTTTCTTTAAGTAACAAAGCATTACATATTCCTCAAAAAAACTCTTCAAAAGTAAAACTAGAACTCATTCTAAACACATATACATCAATGACCGATCACATGTAAAATTATTGCCAACACTTTACACAAGATTAAAACTAAATTTGGAATCTTATTCGCGAGATCCAGATGATACAACCCATCTTGGATGTATCCTTCAACAACTAATAGAAGTGATCTCTTAAAATTATCACTAGCATATTGAGTTCAGCCATCTTGATACTAGATAATAGGCATTTTGCAAACTATTGAGCATGAATCACATTACTCAAACGTTATACCACATCCGTAGAAAACGCCAAATTAATGGTTCCCATTCCAACAATATTTGATCAATACTTATAATCACTTGTCCCCTTTTAATTGTACGATAGTCTAGGAAATCGTCTGAGACCACTAACATGCTCAGTGGCTCCCAAATCCTAGAGCCATCCTCAAACAATTATTAATCTCTAGACAATGAGGATTCATGCATACACCTTTAGAAACATATGTAAAACCTTCACATGTTTGACCATGATCTTTAAATATGTTTCACATATTTTGATAAGTTAAAATCCTTAAAGATTGTTGTATATATCTCAGTAATATACTATTTTATGCAAACTAATACTTGAGCATACCATAAGAATATGAATCACAAAGTTTAAAACATGTACTTCAGTAAGATCATCAACATCATGAAGGTCACAACTAGGATTCTGACAACACTCCTTGATGGTCCACATCTGACGCCATCCAAACACAACTTGTATGGTGTGACTCAAAACACCAGCAAAATGAACATCCTAAGAGCAACAAACGAACACCGAAACAACAGCAGACTAAACCTGAAACAACAACGACACTAAACCATGAAAGAGTGTCATTGCACGGGGGAAACCCCTGTCCTTTAAGGACTTTACATGCTCTATTTCGCTGAGAGCCTTCAATTGTAAAACCCCCAGGATTTGATGCAGACACAACGTTACATATCGACAGCGATCGAAGCAACGTAATGCCATTAGTGATAAACAGAAAACCATATGATAGTATCCAAACAATATTAGGTGGAAGAGGGACATCATATTCTTTTGTGTATGTGTTTTATGAGTTTCTAATATTCTTTAAGAACATCCATAAATACCATTTTATAGCTGATACGAGTGGTTATAGATCGTGATCAAAGTGATCAGTTAAGATTACGATTACCGCCTACAAATCAACAACATGGGAGACAGTTTCAAGTAATATTGCTTACCAAGTCAACCATGTGGCCTTTAGTCACATGGGCCTTTATCAGTCAACACACAAACACAAACACAGAACAAATTCTTCCTAGGATATTAAGTATCTTGTATATTGTGAACCAACGTTGTTCGTAAAATATAGCTCCTACTTAGATCCCCCACCATACCTCTAGAACTCCTGAGTTGAATTTACATTAAGTTCAACACTTATAAACTTATTAAAACTTTCAACCTCATAAAAGTTCCAACAACCACACCTTTGCAAAAAGAATGTAAAATCTATGGACCATGTAAATGAACAATTAGTAAACTGGCAAACTTTGTGTTGGTGTTGTTTAGTTGTTTTATAAAAGAAAGACGTAACTTGAACAATAAATTGAAGCAATTAAACCGTGACTCACAAGTCATACACTAATTGGGTTGACTTTTAATTTATTATTGACCTAACCAACACCAATAGAAAAATGAATAATTTATGGTCACTACTACTATGATGTTTACACCTCTTATGTGTGAGAGAGAAAATATGAGAGACTGTGTGAGAGAGAAAAATACAATGAGATCGAGAGATGAAAGGTCAAGGCACTATGGGACAATACAATGGAAAATATTTAGGATCTAGTTACACCGATGGCAAGAGGAACTCATTGGATTCGTTTATGTTGGAAACACAAAAAGTGTCGATCACTTCCAAGTTGTAATAGGTCTTAGCTCGTAGATTATGTCATGTTAAGTATAGAAGCTAATCCGGCTCAAGGCCCATGGGAAGCCCAGCATAGCCCATGGGCCGGCCATCATGTAACTATATAAGCCCTCTCCTAGCCTTAGAGAGGGGTTGGTTGTTTCATTTTTGCCATTTTTCCACATAGTAATAACACTTCATCCATTCCATATACTTTCTCTCACTAAACATCACAACCTACATCTCTCTCTTGTTCTTGGTAGATCATTAGATTACATGTTTCTTCAATTGGTATCAAGAGCCATGGAGTGGTGTGTTTAGTTTTTGTATTTGTCTTGTGATTTGTGTTCAAAATCTTTATAAAGAACAAAATTTTTGATTCAAAACTTTTTGGTGTACAAACCTTAAAGTTTTCATTTTTATTGTTTCTATAGGGTTAGTAACACTAGTTGTATAAGAATTTTTGCTAAAAACCATTCAAAAATGTGTCTTTTTGAGTTTTGAAAAGGGACTATGTCCAAAAATTTAAAAAAATACCACTACTAAAAGGAAGGTTTAAACCCATAAAGTGAAAAAAAATAAACCCAAATCGTATTGGGGTTTGGTCATAACAAAGAAATTTTGGGACGTTGGCGCGATGATCGTTGGCTATAATGAGGGTTCTAAAAAATATGGGGGGATTTCCAAAAACAACCCGTTAAAGAAAAAGGGATAATTGGGGCAAAATGATAAGGAGTATGGATTATGGAGGAATTAAGACGAACCAAGCAATGGGGCACTTTCGTGTATTGTTGAGGTGGTTGATGCGGTATCAAAATAATGTGAACTTTGTGGGTTTTGAAGGGGAAGGGCATTATTTGGTGGGAAGTTAAGGAAAATTGCAGTACTTTGGAAAAAAAAACTATAATCAAAAATATAGCGAGGGAAAGGGAAGGATTGTGTTTCAGCGCTGATTCATCAGTTCAACTTTATAGGTGGTGTTTTTTTAGAAGGGTCACCCATAAATATAGTATTTCAAAAAATAGTGAAAAACCGGCAACAAAAACATCTTGGTTAGGAACTCTTGGTGGGTGAAAAAAAAAAAAAACTATTTTGGGTGGGAGAGTGAAAAAGGTTAGGAATGAGGGGGGGAATGACGGAAAGTTTCAGGGAAAAAAAAGGAATAAAGAATAACCAGCGGGGGCTGCTTGTTGGAGTATATTGTTTAGTTATTAAAAAGTGTCCGCCGGTATAATGTTGTTATCGCCTACTTTGTCCCCTCCGCCCTAGGGCCCAAATAAAGAAAAAAACAAGGTCGGTACTTTACAAGGGAAATTATAATTTTCGGGACATGGATGGGCCCTGATGGGCCTTTCTAATGCAAATTTCTTTGGGGGGGGACCAACATTCAGAGGGCCACAAAAAGGTATTTATATTTCACACGCCCATGTTTAAAAAACCCAAAACTGTTTGTTAATGATTCAATGTCATTAATTTGGTTTTAAGGTTTGCTGATTTGAGAATAAACAAGGTAAGATGGGAGGTGATTTGACGGGTAATTTGCTGGGTGACCAAAAAAATCACAACAAAAACCTTAGCTTAAGGAATTGGAAAAAAAATTAAAGAAACTAAATGGTAGATAAGGTAGATAACTGGTGAGATGAATGGGGAGTTAAGTGCAGGCAAGCATGGGGATCGCAGTGGGGAAAGGGAAGGGTGTAGATAAGGAAGAGGAAAAAAAAGTTTATTAAATGGATCTTTTGAAGGAGTGATGACGGGCAAGTGGGAAAGGGATGTTGCGGAAGGTGAAGTAGTATTAAGTAAGGAAAAACCAGTGGGAGACGTAGGGTTTTTCCAATCTTGCGAAAAAGCTGGTACGGGAGATGGAAAAAAAAGTGTATTCACCTTCGTCGGAAGGGTAATTGGTTTAGGTTTGAACTTTTAAATTCGTTTTGGGATGTTGATTACGAACGAAAAAAAAAAAGGGGCAGAGGTTCAGGTTAAAAACCAAAACGTTTTCTTTTTGGGTTTCCTTCATTTAGCTCTGTTTTAGTAAAAAAGGGGATCGGCTTTTGAGAAAGGTGGTGGAGGGCAGAATGTGGTGTGGTTTTGGGTATTGATTTATGGGGAAGAAAAAACAAAGTTACCTAGGGTGTAGCGATTGCAGGGAACCATCACTTAACTATAAAAAGGGCCAATATGATGAGGTGAGTAGTTATCGGTCATTTTGATTGTTTATCAATAGGGAAAGATTTATTTCTATAAAAAATTATTTCAGGTGTTTTAGGGGTATAGGAGGGTAACAAAGGTTGGGTTTGATGGGTTCCAATTAATTCGTGTTTAAAATGAAAAACCAGATGTTATTTGCTTTGTTAAGAAATACTTAAAAGTGGGGGGCTCGGTTTGGATGAAACTTTTCTGTGGGAAGAAAGTATGGGTTAATAAGGGAATATAGGGGTTTACCCACAAATGGGAGGGGCAAAAAAGGGGAAGGATTAAGGTGGGTAATGGGGTTGCTGATTTCGGGACACAAATTGTTGTTTAATTGTTTCGATTGCTTGAAGTGTCGATAAGATTGTATAGTTTGTTGAAGGGTGGATGGAAGGGGTTATTTTCAGGGGTTATATCATATCGTTTTTGGTTTGGGTGTCTGATTCAAGGTTGCAAAAAATTGCTAGGGGCTACGGGGCGGCCACCGGGGTTAATGGCCTTAGCGGGATTTTATCGGTTTTAGGGCGGGGGGATTAAATCGGGATTGGACTTTTTTTATGTATATAAAAAATTATAAATAAATTTTTTGAAAAAAAATATATGCCTGATTTTCTCCCGTTTTATGCTGGAATTTTGGTCCGATTTGTCCAAAAGTTATCCCCTGATTGTGGGCCGATTTTCTATTTCTGTAACCGAGTTGGTACTTGAATTTTAGCCGGGAGTTTTTTCCTATTTGTTGGCCAATTTATTTTTTTATCCGAATTAAATCGATATCTTGAACTTTATTTATTTTGGATCAAAAAATGATTAATAAAAGCAATAGTGGAAAAATCAATGTCGGGGTTTTTTAATCCTGCTTTAGCCGGGGGCATAGGCGCCCGATTTATATCAGCCCGGCCTTAGGATTAATTTCTTGGCAAAACAAATTAGGTTCTTTATGGGGGGGTCCCGCATGTCTATAGTAAGGATAAATAGTCATCTTTTGTGGGGATAAGATTAGCGGGGATTAATGAAAGGGACCTATTGTAGTGAAGGGATTTAGGTTTGCAATTCTTTGGTGGATTTTAACGTTGGTTTTAGGAAAGGCGGAGAGGATAGATTTAAATTCACAAATTTTAAAATGTCCCATAGTAGGTATGGGGGGATTTTCAACCAAACTTTTATTAAAAAAATACATAATACGGTTTTGTTTGTGATTTATCCGGTTGGATTGGGGGGCCAGGGGAAAATTTTCACCCGGGTGAAATGTAGTGATGAATGGTTTTTAAAGTATAGTTAAGCTTGATAGATTTTTTGGTGTCCGAGGTGGTTCTTAAAGAAATAAAATTGGGGTAAAATCTGTTCTACGGGGGGTTTGCGTTAGGATTTAGGAAGCTTTCAGGAACCACTGTCCTATTGTTCTTAAGGGGATATGGTGTTGATTTTGTAGTCCAAAGTCGTTTCGTTCTTATGTTTTTCTGAAACATTTTATTTAAAAGGAAGCTTGGACATTGGAAGGGAATATTGTTCTTATTGGGAAGTGCTATAATAAATATCGTTTTAAAAAGAGTTAGGAGGGGCCTGGATAAATTGGGTCGTTTTTTTAGGGATAAAGCTTTTTTTAAAAAAATGTTTTTAAGGTCCTGATGGTAAAGGGAGGTAGAGTTAGAAAGAGGTTTGGAGTGATTTAAATTGAGGAAAATAATAAAAATGGGAGTATTAGTAAGGAATAAAAAAGCAAAAGTGGGCCATAGGAACAAATAAAAAGTAAAGGGCCATAATAAAATATAAAAAAAAACTGAATAGCCTTTTATAAAAGCCTTAATATTAATAGCCCATGGATCAAAAGCAGGGAAAAGACCAAAAAGAAAAACACAAGGCTTAAAAAAGCCATGGAGGGGATGTGGGGGAATACTAAAGAAGGCCAGAGTCGGGGCCTTAGATGATGGTAGGATGGGATCCAAATAGTTGGTTGGGATATAGGGGGCCTAAGGCGTGTTTTGTGGATCGGTAAAGTGGAGGGAAAAAAAGGACTTACCATGCTTAGGACAAACAAAAAGACAAGAGTGAAGGATCGGGCATAGAAACGGGGAGGATTGAGGGATAACCCAAATCCAAGTTTCTTTTTCATCTCTTTTTATGAAGAGGAGGAATAACAAGAATAATATCAGAGCGCTAATGGTTGATGGTTTATGGTGCGAAGACCCTAAAAAGTTATGGAAGAGGCATATAGATTTTATAAGTCTAGATTTTCAGTACAACTTGTTTCAAGACCTCAACTATTTGGTAATGGTTTACCTCATATATCGAGTGATGACGCAAACATGCTGGAAACACCAGTTGAAGAGAAAGAGGTATGGGATGCTGTCGTTAGTTATGGTGGGGATAAGGCTCCCAGGCCGGATGGGCTTGATTTTACTTTTATAAAGAGGTTTTGGGATGTT
Organism: Tanacetum coccineum; assembly: GCA_026074375.1. Lineage (NCBI taxonomy): Eukaryota > Viridiplantae > Streptophyta > Magnoliopsida > Asterales > Asteraceae > Tanacetum > Tanacetum coccineum. Next base: position 19,632 of record BQNB010068164.1, read on the forward strand.
TTTAAAAAGGATATGATAGATGTTATTAAATGGTTTGGGATAGGAAGGAAATCTTTAGGGGTTGTAATTCGTTATTTGTGACATTGATACCTAAGGTGGCAGATCCAATTGGTCTTGGGGAGTATAGACCAATTAGTTTAATAGGTTGTTATTATAAGACTATAGCAAAGATTTTGGCGGAGAGAATTAAATTGGTGATTGGAAAACTTATAGGCGAGGTTTAGAATGCATTTATTGGTGATAGGTTTATTCTAGACGACATCTTAATAGCAAATGAGACGGTTAATTTTGTAAAGAAAAATAAAAGCAAAGATCTAATTTTTAAAGTTGATTTAAAAAGGCATATGATAGTATCAATTAGAGATATTTGTGCAATATTCTAAGGGGCATGGGTTTCGAAGAAAAGTGGTGTTCGTGGATTGACACTTGCTTAAAGTCATCTTCAATGTCGGTTCCGGTTAATGGGTCCTCGACAATTGAATTAGGTCTAGAATGTGGTGTTAGACAAGGCGATCCATTGTTGCCATTCTTGTATATTCTTGTGGCACAAGGGTTGAATTCAATGGTTAAAGAGGCGATTCAGAAAGGTATCTTTAAGGGAGTTAAGGTGAGAGCCGAGAGATTGGTTGTTTCACATCTATAATATGCAGACGATACAATTTTCTTTGGTGAATGGGATTAAGAAAACACAAAGAATCTAATGTGTATCTTGAAGTGTTTTGAGAGGGTGTCAGGTCTTAAGGTAAACCTTACTAAAAGTAGATTGTATGGTGTGGGGGTAAATTCGAGAGAAGTGAGCAATATGTTGAGTTGGATGCGATGTAGCATTGGTGAATTACCGTTTACTTACTTGGGACTCCCGATCGAGGATTGTATGCGTCAGGAAAGTGCATAGAGAAATGTGGTTGAGAAATTCAAAAAAAGATTATCTGAATGGAAAGCAAAATCGGTGTCCTTTTGGGGACGATTGACATTGGTTAAATCGGTTCTAGGAAGTTTGCCATTGTATTATTTTTCTATGTTTTGTGTGCCTTTATGTTTGATAAAAAAAACTTAAGAGTATTAGGAGAGAGTTCTTTTGGGGTGGGGTGGGTGAAAATAAAAAATTACCGTGGGTTAAATGGGATAAGGTTGTATCTTCTTACGGGTTTGGAGGGTTAAACACCAGGTCCCTTAGGGTAAAAAATTGGGCACTAGTGGGAAAGTGGCGGTGTCGATTCAAGATAGAAGGTGATGCTTTATGGGCGAGGGTGATCAAAAGTATCTATGGAGAGAGTGGCGGTTTAAAGGCTGATGGCGTAGGATCCCGTTATCACTTCACTTCATACAATCGATCACGAAATTAGAACTAGAAAGGAGAAAGAAAGAGTTGTTCTAGAGAGAGAAACTAGAGAGAGAGAGAGATGA
>BQNB010068164.1:23903-33939 GCA_026074375.1 Tanacetum coccineum
TAATCTAATCATTACACTAACTACGAGCTAAGACCTGTTACAACTTGGAAGTGACCGACACTTTTTGTGTTTCCAACACCCTTCCACCAACAAACTTTTCTAAGCTTCTCATCAACCTTCTTTCCAGCAATTGATGATCAATGTCTTTCACCATGATGTGAGACCGTTTCTTGTCCAAATTACTCCATCTCCTTCTTAGCATGACACTTGTATATCCCATCTCCAAGTTGTTGAGCATGTCTTTGAGTTTATCTCGAACTGATATGAGTGTGCCGTCACTGAACTTGTAGAGCTCATGAGAACACATCAGTCTATTTCTCTCTATCTTGTCCAAATAGATGACACCTTGAGGGTTAGAGTATGTGGTATATGGTTCTAGGTCAATGATGCCAGCTTTGTGTGTCAGTGGTCTTGAGATGTTGAGATTTTTCTGGTAGCTTTCAACACAAAGTTGAAGATCTCCCACTTGCTTCTGGATTACAATTCATCTTGTGAACATATGTAAGGCTGCGGCCAGGTGCACAATGTCCTCGCCTTTGAGGTTGAAGAGTCTGTTCTGAACAACGAGAAGCAGCATGCCCTCGAAGTCATTTAGACGAAGTCATGAAAAGTCCTTCCATGAACTTGTACAATTGCTGATCAGATCTTCGAACTTTAATCTCCTCAAGATGACCATAACCATACCATACGTTGACTTTGACATTTGTCACTGCTAGAATTCTTTTGGTGGAGTACACATCATGTTTGGACATACTTTTGGTCGTTCTATATATATCTTGTGTTATTGATCTATGAAGTAACACGCCCCGGACCCTTATTCCGCTGCGACCCAAATTTGGGGGTGTTACAATGTTACTAGCATATCTATAAAGGTATGTCTTTTAGATCTCCAATGTGAAGTGCCTAAAAGAGCATGTCTGTTATAAGCTACTTTTACAGGACTCTACACATTGGGTACCATGTCTTCAATTCCTTGTAGATCATACTTAGAAGCCTTCTTGTTTGTCAAAGAAGTCATGTATATTCTGTCAGTGCTTCATCCTTGCAAGTATGCCAAGTCATAGTTGAAGAAGTAATCAACCGGGACAATCTGACGATTTCTTGATTGAACTAGAGGTAGTAGTTTGCTTAAGTCGAATGGATATCTATCACCTTCAGGGTTATTACAATCTAGTTGATCATTCAGAGATTTGTAACATTCTTGCATATTATATTCAAGCTCGACATAACTCCTGCAAGTTCCTTTGAAAGCTTGTAAGCTGGTCCTACCAGAATATCCTGTATGAGATCACTAATCTGCAGGCGGTTCATGGCAAATGCGCTGAAGTCAATGGGAGTGCTCATTAAATCATCGAATGTTTTGGAATATTTTTCTGCTTTGGCAAGGTCACTAATCTATTTCTGAGTAGGCTTACTATCAACTATTTTACATTCACTCCACTCAGGATCTGGAGTAGGAGGCCTTTCTGGTTTCTTGAACCAATTCTTTGGTTCAGCCTTAACAACAGGTGGTTCATCAGTGTTACCTATGTCTTCTCTAAGATCCTGTGGCACTTGAGTATCTCCATCCTTAAACACTGTCTCCTCTGCTTGTGCAGACTTGTCAGTAGATTTTGGTTGTGATTTGGTAGTGCCTTTGGAGATTCCAGTTGACTTGGCCTTCTTTGGTGGTTTAGTATCTTTGCCCATCTTCTTCCTTTTCAACCCTTGGTCTGGTCCAGCAGGAGGGCCTTCATCTCTGTCAGCATCATCTAGTTTTCTCTTCTTTAACTTGTCTACAACACCTTTGTCCATGGCATCTTCATCCTCAAGAATAGACTCCATAAGAGCATGACAAAGGGCCTTGTGCTTGGTGTTTTTGTTAAATGACTTAGTTTTAGTCCATGTCTTAAACAAGTTTCCATTTCTGATAAAATTCAAATTCTTATTATACCAGTCATAGCGATGAAGTGATGGAGTATTAAGTCTCTTGAAGTTTGCTGCTTGTTCCGCATCTTTGATCTTCAAATATTTGCCCCTAGCACTTTTTCTGAGGTTTTCGTTGCTGTTAGGACACTTTTACGACATCTGCTGGAACAGAGTGTTCCTTAATAAGTTCTGCAGTATGTCTCTGGATCACCTTATGAAGAGTATCATCCAAACTAGTTCCAAGGTACTCTTTAACAACGGTTGGAACTTCAGACTTGATTGCTGCAGGAATAGCTGAACTGTGACTCAAACGATTTCTGAGTGTTCTTGACTTCATTTTCAAGTCAGAAAGTCTTTGATGGATAGCTGTAAGGGTTGAAGGAATCAGGAGCAAGAAGTGGTTGAGATTTTTTGCTCCTGGTGTAGTTGTTGGTGATGCTTATTGGTGTTGATTGTTATGGAAGAAGAGGGCATATGATGAATGGTAGACATAGGTTGGAGGATGGGAGTTGTTCGCTGGAGCTGTCGAAGATTCAGGAATTACCTAAACAGGTACAGTGAGAAGTGGTGAGGTCTGACTACTAGGATCTTCATGTTGGACTAAGATGTCCATCATTGAGATAATTTCAGTGTCGGCTGAGGGAATGTTATCAAATTTGAGAAATTTAGTGACATAGTCGGATGTGATAGAAGAACTTTGTAGTGGAACTTCAGTCTTTTGTGTAGCAAGGGCATCTGTAACTGTTGCTTGAGCATCATCGTTGACTTGATCACCTGCAACCTCTTTATTAATGTTCTCGTTCTCAACATCTACCTTTTCAGCATCAGTCATCTCCTCATCACCTTTTCCTTCATCAGCAGTCTTTGCATCTTTCAACTCCACATTCATATCATCATACATTTCTTTATTGATACGTTCATATTCTTCATCATCTACATTTTCATCATCAGTAGGTACATAGTTTTTAGGTGTATGCACGAACTCATCTTCTTGTGTTTCTTCTTCGTCATCACTTGTCCTTGGATTATCAGACACATTTTGTTCATCATCACCTTTGTGATCATAATCATCATTATCATTATCACTATTCCCTACGATTTTACGGTTCATACTCTACTTACAAAAAAATCTTGCTTTTTGGGACCCATCGGGAACCTCGGTATTAAACCAATTCCTATTATTGTGTCATTGACTGTCTATCTCAAAGCTTAGCAGCGAGGTCTTTTGGAGGTTTCTTGCAGGCTCTTCAATAGAACAGAGTTTTCTTCTTTGAAAGAGAAGCTGTTCTTAAATTTCCTTGCTTTCTTAAGAGTTGCTGCTCATGTAGAGAATGCAAGATAAGTCTTATAGGCAGTAGAGTTCAGCATTTTCCTATTGGGCATCCCTGCAGGAATTAATGCTCCATACACTTGATATTCTTCAGTTTTAGAGACAAATCTTAAGGACCTCAAAACACTGTCATCCTGGACAATGTGCATGAAAAGTCTATTCCTCATAGAGATTTACTTATCTTTGGAAATGAAGTGTTGGATGATTGCCTTCGTAAATCTAGGATAGTACACTTTCTTTTGTTTCTTGGAGTCTCTGTTGTCTATCTGGAACATAAAGTCTTCCTAAAGTAGTTCAACAAAGTCAACATTCTGGTTGTAATACATCCCCTATAGGATTTGTGCTCTTGAAAGTCTAATCTTATCAAGACCTGTGGTTTTACCAGAAAGGCATCTGTTGATGACTGCAGAAAAGGTTCTCCAAGGTTGGTGTTTTATTTCTATCTAGTGCATGATTGACTGTATATCCACCTTAGTGCATAGTCAATATCACCTGGTGTACCAATTGCCTTGATAAAAGAGACAATTTTCTGGATCAGAAGACGGAGGTACAACAAACTCTTGTTTGGAAGTTCTACGACAAATCTGGAGGATTGTCTTCGAAAGACTCCTCCTACATTCAATTTTTGCATTTCTTCTTGTCTAGCTTGAACTTGTACAAGGATGAGTTTTTAATCTTGGTGATGGTGTGCCAGAACTGATGCATATATATTTATGGGAATTCTGCTGTGATTAGGAAAGCTGGATAGCAAGTAGTGAGTGTAAGAGCATTCAAGACAACTTGATAAGTGGGTTTCTTTGGAGTCTTTATGGGATCAATTCTCATGTTGCATTTGCCAATCTGGACTCGATTCTCTGGTGCAACCAAGGCATTATTAAGAGCAACTTATTGAGCAGCAATTAGATTCATGGCTCTACTAAGATTTGTCCAATACAGTTTATATACAAACGGATATATATTACTGATTGACAATTTGATTCATGCAAAGAGTTTTAAGATGCAAGTTGTGATTATTAACTAGGGATTAAACACAGATTATCAGGCATAGAGGTATAACACTGGTTGATGATCAAAGATCAGAAAGTCAACTTATATGGTCAACAAACTAACTATTAGTCAAACATAGTCAAATAGGCAAATCAGATGGATTCTGGAAAAATACCTGTATAAATCACCCATAGTGCAAAATTACATGTTAATAATCTCCTAGTGTAAAACTCAGTGATTCATTGCCTAGTGTTAAATGTGTTTATAAATCGCCAAGTTGTAAACATGATGAATCGTCCCATTCATATACATGTGGAGAAATCGCCCAGCTAATTTATCGTATAAATTGCTCAGTTCATTGTAACCCGTATAAATCGCCCCCCAATTCATTGTATCGTCTAAATCGACCCAGTGCATTTTAACGTATTATACCCATTCATTTACCGTCATAAATCGCCTAGTTCAGTAACGTAATAAATTGCCCAATTTATTTTACGTATAAATCACCCATGCATATTTTTATACAATTACAAACTTCAAATTTAAGCTTCTTTAAACAACTATGCATGATCCTTAGCATACATAATCATCACATGAGACCATATCCACAAGAATGAACCACAAAAATACCACTTAATCTATAAAATGACTATAACGACTCAATTTAATCAAGACAATCAAGATTAGATGTTCTAACATGTTTATGCACACTCTAAAGCTTACAAAGGATTATTCTAATGCTTATGAACACAAACCTAACAACATTTTCATGTTCTTACCAAAAACCTCTAAAATTTCAAACCAAAAATTGACCATATCTCAATCATGTCACCACCCCATATAAAACTGTTATGAATGAGTAATCTACAACCCTTAATCCTCAAAACCCCTCAATCAATTTAAGTTTTAAATCACTTTTGATTTTGAAGAACCCTAGACTAATTTCTAAGGTTTTTGAGCAAAATCTTGTGCTTTTGTCTAATTCCTTTTGATTATAAGTTGTTTAGGATGTAAGAAGCATATTTGTAGTTTACCTTTTGGATCGAAAACACGAAATGAATGAGTTCTTGAGATTGGACGAGTTTTAGCAATGGAAGAAAAACATTGTAGAGTGTTTGTGTTTGTGTGGGACGAAATGATGGGGTGGGGGTGATATTGTTTAAAAACTTGGCAGTTTCGCCCCCCCCCAGTTTAAGATCTTCCCTTGCCTTTTTTTGTACTAACGTTTCCTAATGGTAAAATTTAGTTAGGCTTTTGCCAAATAGTCCTCTAAGGTTTTGACTACTAGACTAAGCAACTTATTTTGTTATTAAGACCCTTAAGGATTAAACACATAACATATAAAGCTCAAATAAGTTAAATTTAATTAATTCCCCTTTAAATATTAATTCGTTATTGTTTAAAACATTTTTTCTTTTATCACATGATGATTTTTTGAGGAAGATTATTTGACATTTTCTCTCCCTCAAATAATGGCCTATTTTCTATTTAAAGAGTTGTAGTCATTGTTTGAGTGGTCAAATGCCTTTAAAATCATTTTCAGATGAAACTTTTAGATGATTAAGTTCATTTTTTAAATCAATACCTAAAAAATAACAGTTTACTCTTATTTTGACAAATAAATTACCTGATGATGTGTGCTAAACACACTATCATTTATTCCCCGTTTAAAACACTTTTAATTCGACTAAAAATACTAAAATAATGATTTAGTATATTGCAAATATGTTTGTTTGGTATTTTTATGTCTTGCAGGTAAAACGGATTGAAAACAATGCAAAAACGGGTATTTGCGGGTTCGTTTCGATCAAGAGTGCTTAAATATTCAAGATCAAGACAAAGTCGTGAAAAGTCCCTGAGCATGCCATTGGAAAGAGCGCGAGAAAATGAGTCCAACGGTGCCCTCGGATCTTATTGGACCAACCCGTAACCCATTTTATGGGCCGGCCCAGCCCAAGCCCAACTTAAGCCCAAAACAAAGATATATAAAAGTTGATTTTAGGTTGATGACGTCATGTGACGTCATGTCACATGCCTTTTAATTAAATGGGATACCCTCATATGAGGGAGCACTACAATAGAAATGGGCGAATGATGGAGCACCACGTGGCTATGGAATGTTATAATTCTCAAATTTCAATTTGCATTTCATTGAAATTAATCAAATAGACATAAGTTATTGCGTACTATTGAAGCCAACAAATAGGACACGTGGCGCGTTTCAACAGGTTGGATCCCCATTTCAATCCGTGTGCTCTCAATTCAACGCCAATGATTGGTTGATAATTCCCTAATGATTGGAGGGAATTTACAATTTCACCCCCTTGCCCCCTATAAAACCCACTCGCCACCCCTCTAGTTTATTCATTAGGAAATTAGTTTAGTTTTTATTTTTTCAATTTTAGCTTATTTCTCATTAGGTTTTAGCTTATTTTTAATTTTTCTGGCTTATTGTATCCACGTTTAATCTTCAGCTTCTTGAGATATTGTATTTAAGAATGGTTTGAGCTTAATGAAAATCGTGGTTTGCCTATTATTGTTGCTATTTGGGTGATTTCTTCTTTGCAATAATGCTTATCAAATAAGCTATTTTCATCAGCTTATTCTTTCGTTCTTATTCTTTCAAAACTTCTTAAAAACCTTTAGATCGTATCCTATAAGCTCTTATAAGCTTATTCGATTTCATCTTATATGTTTTTAAGCAAGTTTGTTTGTAATAAGCTACAATAAGCTTGGATATAGCTTATTTTTGTGTTTTTAGCTTATATATCGTTTTCTGAGAGTCATTTTATCTAGATATAATAAGCTTCTAGATAGCTTATTGTTTACTTGAGCATTATATTGTGTATAGATCAAATTTTTGTTTGCTTAATCACTTATACGAGTTGAAATTATAAGTCGTTAGGTGCTTTTAGTTATTCTAATTCCTTGTTGTTGCTCTCGTATGCTTGATTAGTGCTTCTGATTGACTTAGTAGTTAGAGCTTAAGTAGTTATATTGTCTCGTGAAGATTTTAGTGCTTATTCGATCTAAGAAATTGTTTTATAACTTGCTTATTTAGATCTTAGTACTCTTTTCACGAGTTTTTGGTTGATTCTAGACTCATTCGCCTCTTTAGGATAAGCTTTCGTCAGAACTTAGGCTTAGGAATGGGGTGGCTTATTTTGGTCTCGTACGTTTAGTGTCAGTTGTTTAAAGCTTGTTTTATATCCCTACGTCAGTTTCAGAATTTTGTTGGGCCTTCGTTTGGACCATGTAAGTTGCGTCTGGATAATAGAATTCTTTTTGTTTAAAGCTTGTTCTATATCCCTACGTCAGTTTCAGAATTTTGTTGGGCCTTCGTTTGGACCATGCAAGTTGCGTCTGGATTATAGAATTCTTTTGGTCCACGTTTGATTTGCTGGGCTGTGTTTAGGTTAGTTGAATTTTTGTTGGGCTTGAATTAGGATTACTAGCTTAATGGGATTCGAGTGTTAAGATTCAGTCCATAGCAAAAATTTAAATTGGATATATAATGTTTTAGATATATCAGTTTGATGTTTTGTGTTTCGATTTTGGTATCCGGTCAACTCATGAGGCGTGGAGCTTAAGGATTTAGTAAGCTAGATAGATAGTCAAGTGTTCTATACCCCTAAGAGATCCAAACACCCCCCCTCCTAATCAATTTAACAAAAACAACACTTTGATTTTAGAAGAACCCTAAATCAATTTTTAGTGCTTGCGAGAAAATACAAGTGATTTTAGCCAAATCTTTTTTATTAGATGTTGTTGAGAGTATAATAAACACTTTTGTAGTTTACCTTTTGGAAATTCGAGATTTATTAATGGAGCATAAACTTTTAGGTGTGTTTGTGTTTGTGACGTGAAGTAAAAATGGGGGTGGGGGTGTTTGTGTTTAAAATCATCATGGTTTTGACACAAATGCCCCCTTATGTTTATACTCCCTTCCATTTTGCTTTAATACTTTTCCTAAGGCATTATCTAGTTTGTGTTTTAGCACATTTAGTCCCTAAAAGTTTATTATCTAGACTAAGCCTTACATTTTGCAATCAAGTCCCTAAAGGATTAAACACATAACATATAAAACTCAAATGAGTTAAATTTAATTAAGTCCCCTTTAAATATTAATCTGTTATTGTTTAAAACCTTTTTCCTTTTATCATAAGATGATTTTTTTCAAGAAGATTGCTTGACATTTTCTCTCCTTAAAATAATAACCCGTTTTCTATTTAAAGAGTTGTAGTCATTGTTTGAGTGGTCAAAAATATCTGAAAATCATTTTCTGATGAAACTTTGTAATGATTAAGTTTATTTTTTGAAAAATCAACACCTTAAAAAATAAAATTTCTCTTATTTTAAACAAATAAATACATTGTCACGTACATTTATTGTATATAGGAAGCACGGATTGTGTTGCAAAGTAAGCACAGGCCTTTGTATGAATATAAAGTAATTCATACCCGAGAAAAAATAATTTCCCGTTGTGAGGTCAAGTTTTCTTTTTTACGAAATACTTGCCTTAAAATTGATGACCGGGTTGCTATCTAAAATAATAGCAAGCCATTGACATGTTTTGCCAAGTTTTAAAACTTCGGAACAAACTTCATCTATAGCCTCGTATCATTATTAAATGACATTTCTAAGGCCGTAAATGTTATCAATTTTCAGAAGACATGTTAGAGATAATATATTTTTGTATTTTCTGAATTTTTTTTAATTTTCTATTTTCTTTTTTGAAAAATTTATAAAAATTGAAAAAATAATTTTGTGTTTTTATATTTTCTTATATACATATAATACACAGGATATACTACGAGTTACCACCATTACTCGTCTTCTTCCTTTGTCAGACTCTTTAGTGTGTCAGGAGACATACTTTTCATACCCAACTTTTTGACCATGAAGTTGAATCTTTCTCACGGCAAAGCTTTTGTGAAGATGTCTGCAAGTTGATATTCGGTTCTGACAAAGTAGAGTTTCACTACTCCATTCTCCACTTACTCCTTAATAAAGTGGTATCTCACATCTATATGCTTGGATCTTGAGTGTTGAACTTTATTGCAGCATAAAGTGATTGCACTCTTGTTATCACAATACAAAGGAATCTTGTTGAATTTAAGCCATAGTCTGTTAGTTGTGATCTCATCCATAAGATTTGAACACAACACACAGATAAAGAAATATATCCGCCTATGTACTGGAGATAGCGGTGCTCTTTTGCATTTTAGTTAACCAGCTAACAAGTTTATCTCTTAAGAATTATGCACTTCCAGATGTGCTTTGTCTAGTATCTTGACACCATACGTGGTCTACATCTGCATATGCTGTTAGAGTAATGCAAGAATCTTTCGAATACCAAAGACCCATATCTGTGGTTCCTTTCAGGTATGGAAAGATCTGCTTAACTGCATGTAAGTGCTTTTCGGTAGGTGATGTGTCGTCATGTGGTTGTAAATTGTGATTCAAGTTTTAAATTTATATTTTGCCGACTTATCCAAAAACAACACTTTGACGGGAAGTGTACCCGGTCGGTGGGAGTTTCGTGGTAAGTAGGGTGTCAATTACTAAAAGTAAGAAACACTTTCAATTTATTAATACTTTGGTTTTTCTAATTGTGGTATATCCTATATCATAACACGAGGTCGATTCTTGGATTTGGCTAGTTTCTAGAGAGTGAAACACTTGAGAGAGAATATCTAGAGAGAGAAAGTGTTTTTCTATGAAAGTAAAATAATGACTAGTGGTTCGTGGTATAGTATATACTTATATAGCAACCCTAATACAGATCCCAACCGAATGCCCTTGTGTTTG
>BQNB010068165.1:0-33938 GCA_026074375.1 Tanacetum coccineum
GAGTTAAGAGTTTCTGTCAAGTTTTAAGTTGTTTTCTAGCTTATTTAGGGCTTTTCATAAAAAATTTCTTTTCTTAGAAATGCTTATTTTCAGCTCTTCTAAAACTTTGCTTTTATAAGTTTTTTTTTTAAATGGAAGGTGGAAATCGGGGGTGAGCAAGGCTCGAACCCCCGACCTCAACACCCTCAACCCTTTTTAACAACACACACCACACACTCACTAGCACTGCGCCGTGGGGTCTTTTTCATTATGCCTTCGCATAATCTATTTCTTATACTCATTTTTCCCTTTTAAGCTTAATAAGCTGTTTAAGCTCATTTCGTAGCTTATTCGTTAAGCTGTGACATCAAGCTTATTTTTCCTAGGTTCTAATTAGTATAAGCTATTTTTTGTATTTTTTTCTAGAATTTTTATAGATAGTTTAGTATTTTTAAACATTTATTTTTATTAAAAACTTTATAAAATCATAAAAAATAGAAAAATAATCAAAAAAATATAAATCTTTTTTATAAAATTTTCTTTTATCGTAAAGTTTCTAGGAAAATTAGTTTTTCATTCGTAGGGTTTAATTTGCAAAATTTCGATATTTAAAGAACGGGATTCGTTCCCGTTCTCATTTTTCGTGTTTTAAAGCTCAGTTCAACTCTGTTTTTGTTCTAGTTTTGTTTAAACTTACTTTTTAGTCAATTAGAGTCCATTTAAAAATAAAAATTTAATTTAGGTTTAATTTTAGAAAATTAGGGTTTTCAATTGCCGTTTAGGGTTCCCGTTTTGCGTTTTTAGTTAAAGTTTGACTTTCCGTTATTTGTTTTCATGCTTAATTGTTATCATTTGCTTATTTTAATTTGTAGAAGTAGATAATCAAATCAATATTTGTTTCCAATTCAAATCATTGTCCGAACAACAAACGTGGTTTCAGTTTCACAAATCGTTGGGAAATAACAACCCAAGAATCATACTTCCCGGTTAATATACGTATTATATTATATATATTTGTGAAGATTTTCCCTTTTACCTTTGTCCTCAAGGGTAATTTGGTAATTTTCCATGATATATTATATTTTATTAATACGTGTGTTGTTTTACTAGCAATCAGCCATCCAATTTTTATCCTTGCCCTTTGTCGAATGAGAGAGTAGAGGATCTCCAAGGTGGAAATGGCAGTTTGTGAAGTGGGTAGAGGAGGGGGAGTGTGACTATTGTTTTTCATGTTGTAGGGTTAAATGACAGGGACTGATGACTAGTAGGTTTGGGGGTTTGCCGAGAAATTTATTTTGGGATACAGGGTAACGGTTGTTTGTTTAGTTTGTGACGAGGGTTAGGGAAATTAGATGTGGGGTGTAAAGGTATTAGGGTTTTAAGGGGGTAAAGAGTTAACGGTTTTAGGGGTTAAGGATGAGTGGTGAAAAAGTTACTAGCAATGTTAGTCCATAAGGACTAACGATGCAAAAGGTTAAGGTGTATAGGATTTAGGGGGTTAACGGGGTTATGTGGTTTGGGCTTTTGGTTTGGTTTTGGGCCTAGTTTATGTTATAAATGGAATTGGGCTTAGATATTAAATAAGTATACATATTGGGCTGATCGGGCCCATTAAGTTGGGTGGAGGTTGAGCCACTAAGATGCACACGTCCTCGACTTTGACTTTGACTTGTTGACTTTGACTCTGACTTTTTGGCTTTTCACGCTCTTTCCATTCTCGTGCTCGGTTTTGTCTGTTTTGACTTGATTTTTGTCTTTTAGTGAATATCCGTTACCTGCATAGTAAATAACACACAACAAGCATATATTTGGCATTTTATGTCCGTTTTTGGTCATTTGGGGTCGTTTTATTAGGTAAAAAGTATGTGTAATTAAGCACATACCAAAATCCCCCAATCTAAGATATTGCCGTGTCCCTCGATCTGCAATGACATATATAAAATCACTTTAAGAAAAATCGAAGAAATCTCAATCCGCCCTTGACTAATTCCCTCGAAAAGAGCTAAGTGTTCATCATAGGGAATTAAAGAATCAATAGCTTTAAAAAAGCCCCGAGTTTGACCATTTGTTATATATTCACACTTATGTCCCACCCATATCTTATTGTATTTTCTTCCTTTTCCCTCATTTTTTGTACTTTTCATATTAAGCAACTAACTAGAACGTTTGACTTTCGTTATTTTTATAACTTTTAGGGTCACAGAACAAGAAGCACTTTAATCCTAAAATGCTCAAAAAGATAAATTCATCGTCCCCGACTTTTCACTTGTCCCAAACCAAGCTTAAAAATGAAATCATCGTTAAATATAAAGTAAGATTCAACACTACTCATTACATCGTACCTGTAAAACTTTACGCTCGACGAAAAATTATTATCTCTAGTGAATGCTTATTTCGAATTCAACATAGATCAAGAATACGTTTTGCAAAATTTTCTATGCGTCACGACCACCCCAAAAAGTAAGCGAGATTGAAGCGGAGATCATCTTAGGTAGAGCGACTTTCTCATCCGCACATCCCCAACCTCTGCGGCTCAAGGTGACAAGATTTTGAACCCGACAGAAATTAGTACGGGACTCCACTAGGACCTTCGGTTTCAAAACATCTTGATACTCGTATATACATAAAATCACCACGTAAACAGAAATAAATCTTAGTTCACAAGGCATATTTAAATTAAAGAAAAAAGAGATTTTCCTAGTATTATTATCACAATTATTAACACTTAATATAATAATACATCTTTTAAACGAAGGAAATCCTCGACCTTTTAGAAGGCTGCAACATCGGTTGTGAGCCGGCAAGATGCAACTTTATCAGTCTCGATAATTACTATGTGCCTTATTTAGAAGACCTGCAACATCGGTGTGAGCCGACAAATGCCGTAAACTTTTTATTAGGCCCCACAGTTTTTTATTATTCATATACCACAGTCATTTTTTCCATTTTATTTTATTTTTTTTACACTTTATATACCATATAAAAAAAAATTTTGTTTCTAGAAAAAATTAAGTATAAATATGAACAAACATTATTGATATCGACTATACTCAAGAAATTGTGATTAAGTATAATTTTCAAGAGAGCACGTATTATTAGGTCGGTTTAGAAGCTTATAGGATTGAAAAGCCACAAACTACACTTATGAGCTCTTAAGTTTTCCAACTAATCCTTGTTTAGCATCTAGACTCATAATAACATCCATCATTTTCTCGTTCTTTGCAAATTGAAAATCTTTAATAAAAAGATCCCGAATGCAAGTCTAAAATTTAATGTGACAAGGCTAAGCTCAACACGCTCGAATCGAGTCAAAATTATTCTTATTCTACCCAGGCAGAAAGTCAACATTGTGATAAACACATTATTTATTTTTGAAAGATATTTAAATTTTCATTTTTTTATTTTGGTATTTTGGTGGTAAAAATGGGATTACGTGAAAACAACGACTGCAGGCACAGTCATATTGATAGATCCCCCCCATACTAGAGTTAAACATTGTCCTCAATGTTTTAAGAAGGGTCTCTACGTAAATCTAAAGATAAACGTTAGTCGATAAGATTAGGATATTGGATTTCCATAATAAAGATGAGGATTGAAGCTCAAGTGAACGAATGACAAAACTACGAGCACGAGAGGCTTCAAAATCCGGGGCAATCCTGGACAAATATCACAAAACATAAAGCACACGAAAGGAATGAGCTAGCGACCGTCCTCACAACACACTTATGTCCATCACAAGACTAATATAATTCATATAAGGATAATGCATGGGTGCGCACCGCACGAAGCGCTATTTTGTTAACCAAGTCTTGAGCCTGACTCGATCCCCGCCAAACTTAGCAGGTCAAGGGATGATAGAAATGAGAAAACGGGGAATACCAAGATAAGAATGTCCACTGCATAGATTCACATCGGGCTTATTATATGATGAAAAAAGGGTTGGAAGCTTTAAGCCCCGTTGTGATGAAGAAGGAGGATAGAATTTCTCCTTTGAAGTAGAGACACCGTGAATTGAAAACTTTGTCTTCATTTTCGGATGACAAGTAGTAGAGATAAAAGTATCAATCAATGTGGGACGAGAGTTCAAGAGAAACATCAAAATCGATCCGAGATCATTTAGAGAAGTAATGAAGTCGAAATCATATGAAAGGGTGGATGGGGGAAAATATAGGCACATCAACGGGGGATGTCTCCACCACATTAATAGGTTGAAACTCCCGAATTCCGGGATAGAACACCATGAAATGATTCGAACTCGGGAAGAGAGGTAGAATTAACGTCACTTTTGAGTCGTAGTCATCCTCTCAAATACCCGATGGTATGTGATACATCCGGACCGGAAGGATATTATCGATCTCTTTCCCTAAGAGATCAAAAAAAAACCTAATCCTCACCAGGGGAGATAGGAAATGTGGGAAGAGACTACGATGAACGGTATTTGGATTAGCATGAAAATCTTTCGGCGAACGGGGAGATGAATTATCATATAGCAACCTCTCCAAAAGACTAATATATTCCTCGTGCTCTCTATTAACAATTCTTGGAGGAATTGTTAATGAAGTTTACCGCGAACTCATCGAAAGAAGAATCACTCTTTGGAGAGGAATCCATCCAAAGTATCAACGATGAGTAATGATTCAAGTAAGATAATGACACAGTATCAAAACGATCATTTTTCAGAGTAGAATTCGAGGTCTACATTATAATACTGATTAAACTCACTGAAATGATTTCCTTCGAACAGATCAAACAGAGGGTTCGATGAAAGTTTTAAAACTAATTTGTTGATAATAACCTCCTCATGACTTGACTCGTCATCACCAGAGGTAGAATCGTCGAAGAAAGGATTAGAAAATGTTGAAAAATTTGTCGTTTGAGAATCATCACAATCGGGCACATCACACTCACTTTCGATATCGGAAAAATCGTCGGACTTACTTGGGATCGGGACAAGGTCCTCAACACTAGACTCCTCCTTTTCAAGAATAGTGCTAAGATGCTCGTTCCCCATGACTTATGAGAGTTCTAATCGGTATCGCATAATCGTTAATACGGGTGTGTATTGCAATAGTATCATGCACACGTCATCATCAGAATGCAAATGGGAACATTTCAAATATCGAGCCTTAGCCACTTGCTCCTTCCGCTATTCGCTCTCTTCTAGCTCTTTCTTTGCCGAAATAAATCACTTCAAGCTTGAAAAGCCATTCATAATTCGTCCATATACTCTTCAAAGAGGAGAAGATGAATGAACGGATGTGCAGGGGTTGCAATTGGTCAATAATCAAAGAATAGAATATATAGCAAAATGTCTCATAATAATTTTTCTTCATTGTTGACATTGTGTATAGTCTTAGGGAGGACAGCCCGCAATTTTCACAACAAAGATATTGTTGTTGAAAATTTTGGTGAATTTTGTGGAGGTGGATTGAAAAATTTAGATAATCGTTAAAATAGTAACGGAGTTGAGAAAATTGATTGGTTTTTCCTTTTCATAAGTTCACAATAAAAACAAACTCTATCATATTGATTGCAACCACACCGTTGGCACGTACAATAAAGATATTGTTGTTGAAAACTTGGCGAAGTTTGTGGGAACTCATCAAAGTTTTGATTGTAGAATGGTTCCAGATTAGAGATAATCGGAACTTGCAGTGGACAATTGTAACCATAAGGAGCACCATTCCCACAAGACTTACAAGTACATCGTTGACAAAAGAAACCGTCGAACGAATCGCCGCATGACTCCCGTACACAACAGTTTTGGGATTTGAGGAGAACTCTTGTGAAGAATTTTGTGGCAATCATTTTCACCGTGGTCTTGATATTCCAACAATTGTTCTTAGAGGTGTATCAACAAGGGATAGTATTAAATAATGATGACATGAAAGAGGAGTTTGAGGTTTTGTTGGAGGTGGGTGAGAAGATTTTGAATGATTCGTTTTCATCACAACTTGAAAAACAAACTTCATTCAAACACCTTTCGCACAAAAGCACAAGATCGACATACTAGACATAGGCAACCTGGTCCTCCATACTATAGGACAATATCGGAAGGGATTGTTAAGACGAATCGGGTGTTTTCATTAGCGTCACGAAACAAAAGTGTCATCAACGGAACAACAAGCTCTTATTATACAAAGATCCACAATGACAAACATTCCCCTAAATGCCTACATTATGAAGAGAAGAATTAAACGATATAAGGATATAAGAGATAAGAATCTTTAATGGAATGGGGGTTAAGAAGAAAATTTCATCATACACTCCATCGAAAGTCAAATAGTCACGTAGCTCTCTAGAAAAACACAGAAACAAAGAAGGCGGAGGAACGGGTAGCGTGAAGCTAGTTGAAAAAACCTTCTCACGGCCAAGCAGCCTTAAAACTATTGGGCATTGACAACCAAAACTAAAACTTGATCATTGCAACTTTAAAGCGCAAAAAGCATGCGTACTGCAGTGGCTTATAAATACTAACCTGATCACGGAGAACCTCGTTAGCCAGTTTATCAACCACATCCCTCGATTCTGAAATACCCATCCTTATACTTACGACTCGAGGAATCTGTTGTTGGTGTAACATCCAAAATGTTTGCAGCCTTCATTTATGTGTTAAAAGCGTGACTCAACCAAAGCAATAGGATTGACTGTACAGAATGTTGTACCATAATAAGTAAGGTCGTTTAGGTTTCTCACCGCTGGACATTGATTCGAAGCGTGCAGCAAATACTAATCGCTGGTGATTTCAAGATTTCTTACTATATATATAATATAAATATATAATAAGTAGTCCTAAAAATATCAATAATAAGAATTCTAAGAGGCTTTTAACAGGAAAATTACTTTTACACAAAGTAAAATCCCTAAAAACCTTTCCGGGTCGTGTCCCGACGAGGTGCAAATTTGAAAATCGAGGTTACGTTTGATGATTTATGCTTGAATAATCAAAGATTTGATTTAGTTTTCTAATTCTACGGGAAAAAGCAATTAAAGGGCAAGCTAAACTAAAAACGAAAGTAACTATGAATTTAAAACAATAACGAGAACGTAAAGACGCGACTCGAAAACCTAAAACATGAAATTTTAACCCTACACATGCAAATTTAATTTTTAACAGTCCTAAAAGATAAAAGAAAATTAAAAAAAAAGAATTATATTTTTATGATTTTTATTTTATTTAATATGAATTAAAAATAGTTTTAATGAAATAAAATGATTAAAAATAGTAAACTACTTTATAAAAATCTAGAAAAATTACAGAAAGTACTTTGAAGAGTAAGGAATGTAAAAAAAAAATGAAACCACTACTAATCTAATAAGCTGGGAAAAAAAGCAAAATAAGTTGATAAGCCAAAACTGCCAACACCCCTTATAAAATAAATCTTGCAAACATATATTGAAAAAGTCCCAAGGGCGCGTTGGCAGTAGAGAGTAGAGTTAAGTGTTGGCTATATAAAGGGGAGGTCACAGGTTCGAAACCTGTGGCCACCCTGTTTGCAAAACACTTTTAAAAAAAAAACTTTTTACAAAAACTTAAAGACAATAAGAGAATAAACACTTTTTAAAACTAGGACTTTTTCTAAAAACTAGAAATAGGCTAGGAATAAGCTGCTTAAAGCTGACAGATTACAAAGAAAAACAAGAGCTATAAAATGACTTATGACACATTTTTAAGCTAACTTAAAGGACAAATAAGCACTACTAATAAGCTAAAAGCTTCAAACAGATTAGGACTAATACCAAGAGGACTCAAATAAGCAAAAATTAAGAGAATTGACTAAGAAATAGGCTGGACAAGGTTAATGCAAAAGGCAGGCTACACTTAGTTGTTTTTGGCATTTTCAAAGTTAAATGACAAATTTGCAGCCTAGATTTTGGGACTCTAAAACACTATAAACTAAGAACTAATTGAGCTTAAACTACAATAAGCCAAATGTAACAAAGACTTGCCTAGATTAAACTGTTCTAAGACCTTAAATGATCTACACATTTATTCTTTTAAGAATAATACAACTTAACTGATTTTGACTCAAAAACTTTTAAAAAAGATATTTTACCAACTAGTGACTAGAATTAGGAGTGCAAGATGCATTATAAACTCATTTGGACATAAAAACTCTACTCTTAAGCATGCTTTTAAAGAACTTAACAAAAAAGCAGATTAGTAATCCTATTAAACTAGCAGACTTAACTACTTACTAAACTAACTACAAAACTAAGAAAGACTTAATTCTAACTTATTAAAACTAACATGTAGACTTAATTTGAGCTTACTAAAATTGATTTGACAACAAGAAATGGTTAATAAAGACTAATAAGCAGAAACTAGGGAAAAAATAAGGACTCTTTAATGAGCTATAACCATAGGCAGTTCAAGGCACAAAACAAGCAATTTTATATGAAAAAAACAATCAAAGGACATAAAAACTAAATCATAAACACAAAAAAAACAATTAGAAAGACAGAAATAGCAATGATTAAGCACAAATAAGCAAAGATAAGAACCAATAAGCAGATAAGCAATACAACAGTGATAATAAGCTGAAAACTAAATTTGGAACTTACAATTGGTCCCAAGCTTTAAAACTACAAGGCAAACACCTAAACCAGCTTACAAATCAACCTATAGCTTCCCATGAAGCACTAATACCATGGCCATCCACAATTCACCATGCTCCAAAATGCTAAAATTCTAAATTTTTTTAGTGATGAAACAGTAAACTCATAAAAAGCTTTTGAAAAAGTTTTTATGAGTAAAACAGATTGTATAAGCTTATGAGAGCTTATGGAAATGACTTGTGAACATAAAATAATTTGAGTGCATAAAGCTTAAAAGACAGAATTTGAAATAACTTGAAAACTTGAAATTTGCATTAATATTAAAAGGAGTACAAAGCTGGAAATTGAAAGACAATAATTTAAAGATAAGAAAACATAAATTAAGACATTTTAAAGTAAAACTACTCCTAAGTTACACTAGATTACACTCCTCAAAATAAAATAAGCTAAGTCTATTTATAAAAGAAGAAGAACAACTTCAATGTGTGCTTGTTGTGTTAGTTGTGTGAGAGACTTCAAAACCTCATCTTGGCCCTTCAATTATCTTATTCTCTAAGCCTTGTGATCTCAGCCATCTAATTTTTGCCCTTTCCCTTTGTCGAATGGGAGAGTAGAGGATCTTCAAGGTGGAAATGGCAGTTTGTGAAGTGGGGTAGAGGAGGGGGAGTATGACTTTTATTTGTCGTGTTGCTGGGTTAAATGGTAGGTTTAGGGGTTTAGTGGGAAATTTGTTTTGGGATACAGGGTAACGGTTGTTTGTTTAGTTTGTGACAAGGGTTAGGGAAATTGGATGTGGGGTGTAAAGGTGTTGGGGTTTTAAGGGGGTAAAGAGTTAACGGTTTTAGGGGTTAAGGATGAGTGGTGAAAAAGTTTAAGACTAGCAATGTTTGTCCATAAGAACTAACGATGCAAAAGGTTAGGGTGTATATGATTTAGGGGGTTAACGGGGTTATGTGGTTTGGGCTTTTGGTTTGGTTTTGGGCCTAGTTTATGTTATAAATGGAATTGGGCTTAGATATTAAATAAGTATACATATTGGGCTGATCCGGCCCATTAAGTGGGGTGCGGGTTGAGCCACTAAGATGCACACGTCCTCGGCTTTGACTTTGACTTGTTGACTTTTTGACTTAGACTTTGACTTTTTGGCTTTTCACGCTCTTTCCATTCTCGTGCTCGGTTTTGTCCGTTTTGACTTGATTTTTGTCTTTTAGTGAATATCCGTTACATGCACAGTAAATAACACAAAACAAGCATATATTTGGCATTTTATGTCCGTTTTTGGTCATTTAGGGTCGTTTTATTAGGTAAAAAGTATGTGTAATTAAGCACATACCAGCCAACATAATTATAAAGGCATCATACATGAAGAGAAAAAGAACAGAAGAGGTCGAGCAAAGTTATCAATTCCATAGAAGACAACGTGTAATACCATATACTTTAGTAATCGTTCAGTTTTTGGTATCATTCGTTAACTCGGTTAGTTTACCTTGCGCTAATAATTGCTTTGTATTTTATTATGATGTTAAAGGCTAAAACCTTCGGGTATTAGCCATTATTATGGAAGATATTGAATGTTTGTATTTGTGTATCTCGATTTATTTATTTATGTTGAGTGCTTGTTTGATGGTTATCATTTAATATACTTCGTATACGCGCTTTGTATGCGACTATATTCCAACTGGATCTAGTGAAGCGGACAAGCAGATCTAGAGTCTGGATAGATCTCCATATAGTATTTATTACAGCTAGTAATTTATTAGTTACACAAATATTGTCTTCTAAGTCTGGTTAGGATACGCTTCGGGCCTTAACTAGTTAATTGGATACTGCCAATGGTGTATTGACGTGTTGACTAGCAAGGTGTCCTAGATAATTTCATCAAGTAACGTTCTGATTCAATTGGATTGTTGGAACAAGTAGTACTACTAGTGTATAAACTTGCCATTTAGCGTAAGTGGGTAATGTCTCTATGAGCTGGTTTTAACAAGA
The DNA here is from genome assembly GCA_026074375.1 of Tanacetum coccineum. Classification (NCBI taxonomy): domain Eukaryota; kingdom Viridiplantae; phylum Streptophyta; class Magnoliopsida; order Asterales; family Asteraceae; genus Tanacetum; species Tanacetum coccineum. The sequence goes on from BQNB010068165.1 coordinate 10,528, forward strand.
ATCCACCATTGCTTTAATCATAGTTATTTTATAATAAAAAATAGGTTGCTTTATACGGATGCTTTAATTGTGACTGAATATGTGTCTTGTCTTAAGATGATGTACGCTAAAGTCTAGGATATGATATGCACCTCGAGAAGAAGAATTAATTGCACTAAATAAACAAACCAACGGTTCTATCGATTAATAATGGTTAATACATTTTTCTTATATAAGGTTTGACCGCTCTTTTATCTTTTGTTAATTAGCTTGCGTGGGTTAAAGTGCCTTGAATTGATTGTAGTCACCAACCAAACCATGCTAGTCTCTCAGGCTGAAAACCCCTTTCTTTATTCCGTTAGAATTTGGATTAGATGAATAGGTTTTAACATCGGTTTAGAATAGAATAGATTTAACATAGTTTAGATAAAAGATATTATTTTAAATTGATAGATTTTAACTCGCTTCAAGTGTTCGACACCCTACTTACACGAAACTACTATAGATGGGGTACACTTGCCCGATAAGTTTGTTTTTGGTTTAGTCAGCAAAATATAAATTTAAAACATGAATCATCTTTAATATACCATACAACAACACATCAAGTTTTTGGCGTCGTTGCTGGGAGAATGAAAATTAATCTTGATTTTTATTTGATATTTTAGTTTTTAACATTAGATTAGATCTAACCCTTAGGATTTGTGTAATTTAGATTAGTGTATATTTTTGTATGTTCTGTAAATTTTGTATATTTGTCTTTAATTATTTGCTTGTATATATTTGTGTTTAATTGTTTGCGTATTTAATTGTTTTCTTAAATACACTATTCTTGTCGATAGTTGAATACGCCGTATCCACTTCCATCGGATACGGCGTATCCAGTTTTGTGTCCAATACAGCGTATTCATTCAAACTGATTAATATGGCGTATTCACTTCCATTGGATACGGCGTATCGATCATCTAGAACAGAGACTAAAATCTTGGTTTTCCTATTTGATTTTCGTGCCAAATTTTTTACCTTTCTTCAGAGCAAATCCTGCTGATATTTTTACCTTTGTTATAGGAAGAACTTATCAGAGATAGTTGATTGAAGAAGAAACTACAAGAAGTCATGGCTGAACCAATTCTATCTGATAACATGGAAAAAGCTCCAACTAAATCAAATCTTTCTATCACCAGTAACGACCTAAAATTGAACTCGCAAATTAAATAAAAATAAAAAAAGAAAAAAATAATTTTTGGTGGAATTAAGCAAGAACATATATCACGAAACGTACAAATGAAGACGTGGTGGATCACATTGCTAAGGTACTTAAAATGGTTGATTTGATCTACGTTCCTGGCGTGGATTCCCATCAACTACGAATGAAAGTCTTTCCTCTCTCGTTGGCCGATGATGCTAAAAAATGGTGGATTAGTGAGGGAGATGAAAAAATCACCACTTGGGAGGAACTTGTTAAGAAATTCTTTTGTAGATTCTATCCTGAATCTTACGATGTAGAAGATGAAATGTTGGACGAAGGAGAAACAGGGGATGATCCACTTGAATTCTTATTAAACGTAAATACATCATTCAAAAACCATAAGAAAGTTGATGGAAGGACTCAAAAGGTGATATTTCACTCATGGATGAATGGAAATTGGAATAAGAGATATGTGGTATAACAGTATTTCAAGCAATAATGAATTAAAGGAATCTAAATATGAAAACCCGTCCAACATTACTACTGATTCATTCTTTAAAGCCTATGAAGTACAGGGGATTGAAAAGGAAAGTCTAACAAAGTGCAAATATAACAATGCATCCAATTCTATCAATGAGCTACCTAACAAAAGACGGTGCAAAGCAGAAAAGTTTGAAGTCATTCAATACTCGCTTGGACCTAATGAAGAATATATTGCTATAAGAAGTTATGAATATGATATCTGGGAGAGAAATGAGTAATATGTCCAAAATCTGTCAAGATATTTTTCATAAAAAGGACGAAGGATGGAAGGTAACGCGCACCAAAAAAGAGGAAGCTGAAGAAAAGTCTAACTTAAAGACTTCACTGTAAAATAAAGTGCTTCTTGAGAGATAACCCGGATTGTTATTTAATTTAATCGAGTATGTCTTCCTAGATATCAATACGGCGTATCCGCTCCATACCATACGGCGTATTGATTGTCTGGACGTTATCAATCTTTATTTTATTGCACTTTAAAAATATTATTGTCAGTTATGGAATACGGTGTATTCGTTAAACTGATACGGCGTATCCACCAGACTGACCCGTAATTAACCGTAGGTACCAAGATAGGAATGCACTTGTTCTTCCTATATTCCATACAGGACCTCGTGAAAGAAATATCGATGAATATTGGTGGAGAATTTACGAATCTGGAAATCTTGAAGTGTTGGAGTCTTGAAACCTCAAGATGGTTGTTCAATCACGATAATACGTCTCATAATCCAATTGAGAATATACAAGAAAATATCAGGGGAGTTTCTCATTCTAATTCTTTTTAATTTCCCGTAATTAATGTTTTATATATACAACGAGGGCGTTGTATAATTCAAGTGGAGGGATGGAATTAGAATGTTTACTTGTCCTAATTTTCATACTAAATTGCTTAAATTATGCTCAAATTTAAAAAAATTCAAGGGGGGGGGGGGGGGGGCCCATTTTAACTTTTGTGAAATTTACATGTTTACATAACCCGTACACAATATCCTTGTTAGATATTATGAGGATTTAAACTTTCCGTTTCCAAATGTTTACCCTAAATTTCTTAAAATATGATGTGTGCCGGTGAAGTAGTGTACTTGAACTGGATTGGTATACATCTATTCGAGACCAAAATAATGAGTATTATGATTTAATTGAGTAACTTGTTTAAATTGGTAAATTTTAGGATTACACCCAAACGCTTTTACATGTTGCTTATTAACTAACTGCACTGGTTAGTTAACCTCCCATTTAAACCCTTTTCCACTCTCATCTTTAGAGTGATGATCCATTAGAACAACCCGTAGAGCCAATCCTTTAGGTTTTACACCAACTATTTGTTTTGTTACACCCTTACACCTTAACCTACCCTGTTAGATTAAGTTTAATTTACAGTTGCTAGTTGCTTAAAGTGTAAAGTTTGTATTTCTCGAGTCTTGTGTCATTTTCTATCTTTGGTGCGGTTGGAAATTTGCACATTGCAAATGGGAATGTATATTAGTAGTCAAAACTCATGTGATTTTACTGCCATCATAATTATTGATGGAACCCGAAGACGAAGGAAACTATCAAAGAAATTATCTAGAATTATTATGACGTGTGAAGATGATGAAAACTACACAAGATATGATGCATAGTTGTTAAAAAAATAAAAAAATGGAATAAATACAAAAAGGAGAAAGAGAAGTTTGAAGATAATCGTTTTTCAAAGAGCATTATCAAAGGAATTACAAGAAGGATCGATTATTCGTTGATACATCTAAAAAATCAACGATGTAAAGTATTGTACAAAGTGGAAGATATCGCCACTTACCTTGTAGAGTATGTAAAGTTTTGGGATGTTTGAGGAAAGTTGATCGTTACAGGGAACGCAACTTAGGTTGTTGTTTTTGATCTAAGATCAAGACGTTATGAATAGTTGTGTCTTTATCATGGTAACGGTGGGGAAAAAGTGTCTAGCAACTTGTATCTTAAGTCTTAATCTATTTGTTTCTTGATTTTTATTTAACAACAATTTACTTCCCTCTCACCTAATGACTAGCCGCTGGTTTATCGTGAATGAGACTTGTCGAGCGTTGCATGTCTATTCTGTCGTTACGGCCATGTATGCATGTCTTAGTTGCCTCATTGGTTTATGACTTTTGGTGAAAGTTAAAAGGTTCCTACCCTATATCATTCTTCATCCTAACCGTTGGTTAAATTCGAATGAGGATGTGATCGAACACACATGGTCTATTCCGTCATTACGGACTTGTATGTGTGCTTCTGCTGCCCTTGTTGGAAATGGTAATTCTGGGGAAAGATTGTTTTGATTGATTAACCGTACGCCTTTCCATACAAAAACCCACATTTACCTTTATAAACTTGTTACTCCTGGCTTTAGTGGTGGAGATGTGTATCCTTGCCAAGCTTATGATAGAATACTCGTCACGACTGAGCAATTGAGCGAATTAGTTACATGTTACCACATAGATTAGTTGAGTGATTTGAGTGTTTTCATCTTCCTATTTCGTGAGGTGTTTGGTTGTGTACTTCGTAATAGTTGAATAAGTGCTTTAACAAGAAAATATTCAATTTGGAATACATTTTTATAAACTTCTAAAGGCTACTTGAGGACAAGTAGGATTCAAGTGGGGGGATATTTGATGACATCAAATAACGTCTATTTTATAGCATCATTTATCCCATGTTATTAACCCATTTTGTATAGTTATTGCAAAGAATTATTACTTAATCATTTATATTTGAGAATTGCAGTAATTATGGAGTAATTGGTGAAAGATAGCAAAAGGCGCGCATTCTGGAGCTTAAATGAAGATATTTTGAAGATTACTATTCTGAAGACCAATACGCCGTATCCATCAAAAAAGATACGGCGTATCCGTGTTTGCATCACCAAAGACCACCGGAAGGATAAGCTCAATACCATTGTATCCTAAAGATCATACGCCGTATTCAAAAATATGGAATCATATAATATTCTGGAAGATATTCAAATGTGGTACCTACTCCAAGAAATCCCCAATACGCCGTATCTAACAATGGATACGCCGTATCCAACCGACTTCCAGACCTTATAAATAGAAAAATCAAAAACGAGTTTTAAGTGTGCTAAATCATATTCTCGATACCTAAATACAAAAGTTGATTTTTAGAAGAGAAAAAGAGCAGAAGAGGTCGAGCAAAGTTATCAATTCCATAGAAGACAACGTGTTAAATTTCCATATACTTTAGTAATCGTCAGTTTTGGTATCATTCGTTTAACTCGGGTTGTTTACCTTGGCTAATACTAGGCTTTTGTATTTATTATGCGTTTGAGCTAATACCTTCGGGTAAGCCATTTATTATGAAGATCTGAATGTTTGGTATTTGTTTATCTCAATTTCTTGATTTATCGTTGATTTTTGGTTTATGTTTATCAATTTATACTTGTTTACGCGCTTTTGTATGCGACCTATCATTCAACTGGATCTATTGAAGTGGACCAAGCAGATCTAGAGTCCAAGATAGCTCTCCATATAGTAATTTATACATCTAGAATTATAGTTACACAAATATTGTCCTTCTAAGTGTGTGTCTAGGATATACTTCAGGCTTAACTAGTTAATTAGATACTGCCAAAGGTTTATGTAACATCCGTGATTTAATCAGGTTAGCGATACCTTTAGAAAGGGCTAAGAGTTCATTTTGTGTGATTCGTGTGTGTTAGTGTAATTTATGTGTGTTAAGTGGTTTGAATAGGTGCATGATATTGTTTTGAGGTGTATGATCATCTCATTTTGAGTGCGTTTGTGTCTGGTGAGGAGTATTCCATTTGTTCACGTATAGTGATAATGAAAAGAATGGCGTATCGCATGCAATGCTACGTCAATAGTTGGATGATTTTGTGTTAAGCGTTTATGGGAAACGTATTATTATGGAAATAAGTTAAGTGAGTGAAATTTGGCGAATTAGGATAGACTTTCTAAATATAGAAAGTGAAATGTAAAATGAAAAGTTATTTTTAGAAGGTTTAGTAAGTTGCGTTTATGTGAAAAGGTTTACCTAAATTAGCTTAGGTTTTTATGAAAACTTAAGGTAATGAAGATAATTAGTTAATTAATAAAAAAATAAAAAAAAATATATATAGGGGTGTTAATCGGCCGGTTTAAAAGACAGAAAAAAAAGAACAAAGTTTGATATAATTAGGAATTCTAAGATTATAAATACATGACCAATAAAAACCTAAATCTACTTTTTTCTCCCTTTTTTTTACGATTTGATGGCGAACCCTCAACGCAAGAAGAAAAAATGTTTTTTTTTAATCAAGAACAAGTTGGTGATTTAGTGTTTCAAGAATCAAGGTTTAGGTATGTTTCAATTAACTTTTGTTTAATCTTTCTTTAAATCATGTAATAATTAATATGATGGATCATTAGGGTTTTAAAAACTTTTGTAATTAAGGATGTTATAATCATGCTAGTGTGTTTAGGGTTTGAATTAGGATCTTATTGATGTAAGTGGTTAGAGTTAGATCGCTTTAATTCATGATTTAGAGTTGAGCAGAATTTAGGGCTGTGTTCAACTGATGATATCTAGATGTTAAAAACGTGTTTTGATATGATTCCAGTGCCTAAATTGTAGTTCAAAGAGTCTATTTTTCAAAAAGTCCGGCCTCGATTGATTTGGAGTTCTGGAAGTTGGTTAAATATTGGTTACAAGAAAAGTTGTCAAAACAGTAAATACGGGTCAGAATTAGGTCATGTTTAGGAGGGTAAAACCCTAACTTAAAAGTGGAATTAAGGTTAGCCAATCTACAGTGATTAAGTTCTATATGTATATAAAGAAACCCTAGAAGGAGAGCTTCTGATTTTGTGTCTAAGTATGGTATTTAGGGTCATACTTTTTAGTGTGCAATCAGATCCGAATTGGGACAGTTTTGAAGTTGGATTTTATTTGGGATAGTTGCACATGTAATGAGTGGTTAGAAATCACAAGGTAGTTAGTAAACTCATAAATAAACTTAGGTGATTTTTGGTATAATTTATGAAGGTCATCAAGTAAGGGTTTTGAGTTAGTAAAGATACACAAAAGTTTTGCATTTTTGAATAATTTGTAGTTAACTAGTGTAATGTGTTAATGAGGTGGTTAAGGGCGGGCATGGTGTCGGGTGACCCATGATGGTTAATCACACCCTTAGACATCCATCATATGTGTGTTACATGGACTAGAGCTTTTAGCTTGGTCGCGTGTAACCGTGTTTATTTATTTATATAGTTGCATGATAGGAATTGGAAGCTGCGTTTTGAGCATTCAAGTAAGATACAAAGTCTTACTTTTTATTGCGTTTTAAACTTGGGATGGAAATGATGCAAGTGTTGAAATGAGTTTTAAGTTGCTGTGATTATGTGTTAGAGTAGATGCATAGACTATTATATGACTGATATGTGTTATGTGCTACATGTTATGTGATGTGATATTGAGATGTTGCCTAGTCAGGAGGATTACTTGTGGGTATCCATGGCTTGAGCTAGAGGGAAAAAGTGTTGTTTGAGGGATCAGATAGGTAAGCCTACCCAGTATATGATTTGTTGGTTTGATTGATTGGATTGATTTGCATGTTAGCTTGTATGTTAGTTAGCATAATTATCATGCGAAAGTATTGTTTTATAATCATAGTAATTCAGTTAATGATTTTTGGTAATGGATTGAATATGTGTGTCTGAAAACCTATGTTTCTCACCAACCATTGTGTTGACGTATAAGCATCATTTTCAGGTATTCAGCAGGATGAGATTAAAGTTAGAAAACGAAAAAAAAAAAAAAAAAATGGCTAGATTGGACAGTAGGCAAGCTGGCGAAAGTTTAGTTATCTAGAATTCATTATTTGTTTTGGATGATGAATGTTAATTGTTTTGCTTTTTAGGATGTATGAATGCTTGCATGTCATGACGTTGGCATAAACTGCCTTCATTTTAATGTCAGACGCCTTTTGGATTTTGTTGATGTGTTTGGGTATTTTCATGACACTGCGTGTCTAGACCTTATATTTTATGCATGTCTTAGTTTCTCTATATAGACGCCAATATGTTGTGATGATTCCTTTCTGTCACGCTGGTTTCTGCCTTGGCGGGGTGTGACAGATTGGTATCAGAGTCTTTGGTTATAGAGAAGTAGGTGGTTGAGCCTAGACTATAACCTAGGGGTCTTTCATGTAGATGCATTTAGGGCTCAAGTGTTTATTTTTATAACTGCTATGCTTCCCTTCTATTTTTGCATAGCCTATATATCATGTATTTTGCTAAGTTGTTATTTAGTAGTTTCATCCATTATCTGATATGATATGTTATTATGTTCTTAGTTTTTAGCTTGTTTTTTACTCACCGTAAGAAGGTTGGGCTAATGATTAAGGCATCTCGATCTCTACACAAACGTGTGTATCGCTCCGTCGAGACCACTAGCTAACGCCACCACGCGTGATTATGTCCTGAGATACCAGAGTATCCCCACTCTACTCGGATATAACCACACAACAATGCTACCGCTGATAGCGATAGCTCTGATCAGTTTGCTTGGCCCCCCCCACCCCCCCCCCCCCCCACTCCCGCGCCGTCCCGCTGAAGTCTAAGCTCTGGAACCCGCGCGTAGTTGGGTTTGAAAGGGTGAGATTGCCTTGCGAACCGGCAAAGTCAAACACCATAAGGCAGAGGCCATCATAAGTTTATCCCGTCCCTTTACCTTATCATGTTCATTATTGATTATTTCTTTTGATATTTTATATTTTGGAGTGTTTGAGGAACTTTTCATTCCTTTTGTCGTTTTCGATTTTATTTTTGACTATTAAGTACAAGTAGTTATTTGATGGAGCATACTTTATGTGTTAAGTTGGAGTGGTTTAAGATGTGCAATGTGGAATATGTACTTATATGTGAATTATGATTAAAATGGGTATGGAAGTAAGTACACGTGTGAAAGGAGGCACTTATAATTATGGTGGCTAACATAATTATAAATGCATCACACATGTAGACTTGTGGCGTTGACTTGTCACCATGATTGCATTTATTTGTGTTTGGTTGTAAGGTGGTAGTGTAATATTTTTTTTATATGTGTATTCATGATAAGGATGGTGGTATGGGTAGAGAATTATTCTCTTACCCTAATTAGAGGATATGTTAAATTGAGTTGTATAGATAGTAAGTTTCTCTTATGTCTAGTATTTGCGGATACTTAGTATTACTATTAAAGAGGTTGCTTGTTTGCTCGGTTGTTTGTTAGGATTTCCTAAGTCTAAGCTTGCCATCCTTTCATCGTACTTTTTTAGTAAGGATACCCGATTTTTCCTATTCGACTTCTTGTTGTATATTGGTTGTTCAGATATGCTCTTTCGGATATAGGCGCGTTTCGTTAGTTCTTTTGTTGCATTGATTACTCGTATGAGTAACAAACGTTTCTTTTAAGCACTAATTGTTCCTAACATATTATTATGGATCATTACTCCATTGGTTGTATATCCCTTGGTTTTCGTAACCCGTTGGCGACGTGTTAGTATCAATGCTTTTAGGTTTGCTCTGTTGATCGTTATTTTGGATAAGACCTTACGTTTTCTTTTAAGTACGTAATGTCTTGCATGAGTTTTCTTGTACGAGTTCGTTTGATTTTATTTTGAGTATATGGTTCATGGTATTTTCTTTCGTTTTCAAACAATAAAATTATGTTAGAGTCTGTACGGTGTTTTACGATCCCTTTTGGTATTATGGTGTCCTTTGTTTGAGTAACATATTTGTTGAGATTCTAGATTTGATGAGACAAAATAAATATAAGAATGAAACAAAAGGACTAAAATTGTAATTAAAGAAATCTTCAAGTTGGTGGAGCACATGAAGAGAAAGATAAAGATTTCAGAAGATCTCCTTATAAAGATAAAGATACGGAAGATATTAAAAGATATTCTTAAATGTTTTAAATATACTGTTTGTTCTTATCTTCTATTGTAAGCCTTGATATTTCTCTATATAAAGAGAATCATAGGCGTGTGGTTTAGATATCCATCCAGAAAACATAGAACTCTCCCAATGAGAGTCTAGAAAAACGTGTGTGTGTACACGTTTAGTTAGTAGTTAGATTAATAGTTAGTTAGTTAGTAGCTCCAAGGTATAGAATTGGGGCAAGGTGAAAACGTATAGAATAAAAACCTTGTTTGATAATATACTGTTCTTTATATTCCGCTGCATATTTATATTATCTGTAAAACATATCCTAGATGGGCTTAAAACGATCTCCACAATTGGTATCAGAGCCATGGGGGCTCTTGATCTAGGATCTACAAGGTTTCTGGTGTCATGTTTATGATGTGAAGATGGTCGTATGTTCTGTTTTTGGTGATTGGCTGATTTTGGTGAAGTTAGGGTTTTGCGACACTTTAAAGCGTCGTCTTTATACTTAAAAAAAGACGACTATGATTATTTTGTTTGAAGTCGAGTTTGGTGAATATTAGAGTTTATTCACAAAACCCTAAATTCAGTAAATGCAGAAAACGCGGTCTTTAGGGTTTCTTGTATTCTGTTCATGGACAAAAGAAGACCCAGAAGGTTAAAAAGAATACACCATGGTTATAACAGCAGGTATTGATACTGATTTGGTGATGACAGGAGATGAAGCAGCAATATCATTATGATTAAGGTACAAAGAAGTAGCTTCGTGATGGTGTTTGGTATACAGAATTCGCAGGTTTGTTTCGTGTTTGTATGAGAAGTATATCACTGCTTATACGACATTAGTGTTGTTCGTTATTTTGTTTATACTGCCAAAGGATGGTTAATACTGCTGGTTGTTATCATTAGTACTGCTAGGCTTTTATTGCAGTTACTACTGTTGGTTCAGGATAATACTGCTAGCATACAACAGTTAATACTGCTAGGCTTCTTTTAGCAGTTAATACTGCTACTTGATTTTTAGTACTGCTAGCATTGGGCTTAAATGAAAAGTTTATACTGCCAGTTAAAGGTTAGTACTGCTTATTGAAAGTTTGTACTGTTGGTTTATAGTTTGTACTGCTAGCTTTAGCAAATATCAAATAACACACACTTTGGGATCTCGGACAAAACAGAAACTTAAGTTTGTTTGTTGGGAGTTTACTGTTTGGTTTTTGAATTTGGTTTACATGTTCTTAACAAATTTAAAGGCTCGTATTATTTGGAATAATTGATTACGAAGAGGATTACTTATCACTTATTTGACGGTGAAGTGGAATTATTTGGGTTTGTGTTCATATCATATCTCAAATGGCTTACAACATTTGGAGATAACTAGCAAAGGTGTGTGATCTAACTTATGGTGCTCAAAGCTCACATTTGCTATCACTTGTTATGTGTCTCATAGAAGATGATGATTTTTGTCAATAGGTTGTGATCTACTTATATTTTACAGATTTATTTATAAGTTTGGAGTCACGTGGATAGTACAAGATATAAGACACAAGTTTGGGTTATTTTACTTCTTCATCAAGTTGGTTATACTTAGTTTTCTTTATCAGTAATCATTACATAGAGCCTACAGAGTTCAAGATTCAAAAGATGGTAAACATATTGCTTTTAGAGGAAGCTTATTGATTAAATGTTTAACCATTTGCATGCACCACTTGAGGGGACGTATTTACAAGTTGCATATCTACAAGAAGACCCTTATTGGATGATTAAAAAAAGGGGAAAAATACTACAGAGATATGATTTACAGCTTATTATATGTGGTGACATTGTCAAGGATTCTAATTCTTATCTTAAATCAAGGGGAAGCATTAAAGATTTTGTTTGTTTCATTTAGAGAGATGATTACATCTTAACTTCTCTATTTAAAGGGAAGTTCGTACGCGACTTTGTTTGTTTTGTCATCATCAAATAGGGGAAGATTGTTGTGATTCTAGATTTGAAGAGACAAAATAAATATAAGAATGAAACACAAGGATAAAATTGAATTAAAAGAAATCTTCAAGCTGGAGGTAATCACATGAAGAGAAAGATGAAAGATTTTAGAAGATCTTCTTATAAAGATGTTAAGATACAGAAGATATGGAAAAGATATTCTTAAATGTTTTAAATATATTGTTTGTTCTTATCTTCTGTTATAAGCCTTGATATCTCTCTATATAAAGAAAATCATAGGCGTGTGGTTTAGATATCCATCTAGAAAACATAGAACTCTCCTAATGAGAGTCTCGAAAAACGTGTGTGTGTACACTTTAGTTTAGTAGTTAGATTAATAAGTTATTGTAAATATAGATTTATAGCTCCAAGGTATAGAATTAGGGCCAGGTGAAAACTATGGCATAAAAACATTGTTTGATAATATACTGTTCTTTATAATCCGCTGCATATTTATATTACTGTAAAACATATCTAATGGGCTTTAAAACGTTCTCATAATATTTTATATTGACGTCTAAATTTAAAAGCCCTTTTAGAAGATTGTTTTTTGGGGGGGGGGGTTAAGTGTTTGGGAAAAAACTGTTTTAAAATGATCTTTGTAAATATAATATGTTAAATGCCTATGCAAATAGGAAAATGAAAATTGTTGAGTGGTTAAATAAAATTTATTTTATTATAAAAAGCAGGTTTAAAGTGATTCATAGTGGTAAGGTACGATACACCATTAGATAACCATCTCTAGATTTTTATGAAAATGGTATGTGCTTAAATACACATACCTTTTACCTAATAAAACGAGCTAAAAAGACAAAAAATGACCAAAAACAGATAAAAATGCATTGTATATGTATGTTTTGTGATTTGTGTCTTGCAGGTATCGGATATTCAACATAAAGACAAAAACAAGGCAAATTCGGACAAAACCAGGCACGAAAATGGAATGAGCACGAAAAACTGAAGCCAAAGGCGTACCCATATTTTACGGACCAAACCGGGCCCACTTAATGGGTCGGGTCAGCCCACAAATCTTAAATGATAAACCTCTTAAGCCTATGTTTAATAATAAAGCCCAAAATCCCAAGTTATATCAAAAGGCCCAATTTATATCCAATAACCTACCACCAGCCCAAGTCAATCTAGTCAAACAAATAAGAACGGGTCAAAGAAGTCAAAGTTACTGTATGACTATCTCTTTCCTTCCCTCTTTTCACTTTTACAGGGCATACATCGACCATGGGTAAAATCCCCTGATACCTCTGACATCCTATTAGCCACGCTGGCAATCCCACATCACCTCATTGGCTAATCAAGCGTGGCACACAATCCAACGATCAAGATTTGATGAGATGAGGCAGTTATTGATGGATGGCTGTGATTAGAGATTGAGGAGCATTTGGAAGGGCTAGAAGCTTCGCCTCACTCCTATAAAAGGAGGCCTCCACACACAGATGAAGGGGGAGAATTTAAGCTTAGCTTAGTAGTATTTAGCTTATTATAGTCATTATTTTTAGCTTATTGTCTTTAAATTGATGTATTTTCTTTTCTAAGTTTGTAACTCACTTTGATTATAAATAAAATTCAGTTGTTGTCTAATTCATGTTTGTACTTATTGCACTTATGGTTTGATTAAGCTTAATTTTAAACTAATAAGCTCTATAAGCTCTTAGATACTACTTAAGCTAGCTTATACTCAGTTAAGCCTTCAAAAGCTTAACTGAGTTTAAATAATCACTCAAATCTCTCCCCTAAATTACCTCAGCTTAATGGATGATAAGCCAATTGTGGAAGGACTTATAGACCTCACCAGCTTGTTTCTAACAAGCTGGAGCTTGTAGATCTAAGTTTGAATAAGCTTATTTGATCCCTGTTTGGCTGGGATCAAGGTACACTTCAACATAACTCTTATTTAGCTTAATTCTGTTTGATTATTGTTTTGCTTATTAGTGCTGTTTAAAACTGCTTATTCATGCTTATTATTGTCTTATATTAATGTTTGTTGCTTATTTGCAGTTTATAAGTCATTAGATCTTAAATTGTTATAAAAATGTTTTAAAAATTCAAAAATATGTCGTATCATGTTAGCTTATTATAAGGTGCTTATTTGTGGCTTAACTTTGCTTAATTAAGCTTGATATCATAAGATCTTAGTCTGGTTTAAGTTTTTATAACTTACATTAAACTGCCATAAGCTAAATTATGATTTTCAAGTTTATTAAGGGGTGTTTGGCATAAGCAGTACTAACCAAAGTTAGTACTGCTTGATTGTATTATAACCCTTAAGACAAGTTTGAATAGATCAAATTAAGCTCATAAGTCAGTTCTTATAAGTTTTTGAAGGTTAAAATCATTTTCTAAGGTTTTATATACCTTAGTTTAAAAATGTGAGTTTAAAGCTTGTCATACTAGTTCATTTGATCTGATTTTGAATAAGTATTGTTTTGTGTGAAATTCATGCCTATATTTGAATCAAAATGCAGTAGGATTGAGATAATGCAAGTGTGCAATTGTCCTTTGGCTAAAATTAATTTCTGTCATAGTTCTCAAAGTGTATTTTCAAAGTTTCAGCCGCCAGTTTTCTATTAAAAAGTTAGATAAGTTTAAGCTTGATTTGAGATCTAAAATTGATGGAATAAGTTCACTAGGGTTCAAACTGAATCTGTTTCAGCTTATTTTTACATTTAGTTTTAATTTAGTAGCTTAAATCTTGGGCTGCATTTTTCTATTTTCAAACAAAAAAAATCCAAAAAAGAGTCTAGTTGTTAATCTGTCAGTTTTTAAGTCTTATTTTCTAGCTTATTTCTAGGTCAAATTTTCTAAAATTTGTTTTTATGTGTTCTTTAGAAGCTAAACTCAATCTGTTTTTGGTCTAAACCTTATTACAAGTGCTTATTAGGTCTTAATTCTAGCTCAAAGTTGAGCAATTTTTCTATTAAAACTACTAGATAAGTCACATTGTGCTTTTTAGTTTTTAAGAGCTTTTAAGCTCATTCTAATAGTCAAATCCTTGTCACAGTTACTTAGTATGTTAGTTTAGGTCTACTATTAGCTTATTTGATTTCTATTTGCTTATTAAGTTTTAAAAATCAAACTAGTTTAAGCTAAAAGTTATATAAGCTAAAAGGGTCAAATTGTCAGCTTAAAGCTAGATTTTCCTAGCTTATTATTGGTTTTCATAAAAAGTCCCGTTTCAAAAAGTGCTTATTTTAGTGGTTAGAAGCTTTTTTAAAAAGAAATTTTCAAAAATAAAAACATTGGGAGTATAGGGAAGCCCCAGGCTCGAACCTGGGACCTCTACCTTAATCCTAACGTTTTACACCAACACCTGCAACCAAACACTGCCCTTGGGCTTTTTCATACATTTTGCAAAATTAATTACTAGAGGCACTTAGTGGTTTTGCTTAGAACGAGCTTATTGCTTATTCTCTTGGCTTAATTCTTTTCATGCAGGATTTTCTAGTTTTTCAATTCTCTTAGGAACAGCATAGGTCTTAAGTACTATTTCAAAAATTTTTTCTAAGATTTTTATTATTAGTTTAGTATTTTTAATTAATATTCTAGAATAAAAATAGTTTTTAAACTTTATAAAAATAAAAATAAATGTCAAAAAAAATATTAAGTTCCTTTTTTCCTAAATTATTTTAGTCTTTAGGATTATAAAAAATAAAAAACATTTATTAAGGGTCATTTTGATAATAGAGTGTTTAGTCGCGTTTTTTTTTGTTAGGAGATTATCCGTTCACGTTTTTAGGTTAAATTTTTAACTGCTTTAATTGTTGCTTGCCTTTACATGTTTTTGCATTTATATTTGTAGAAATAGGATCCAATTCAAATCTTTGAAATTATTAATACACGCGATCACAAACTTAACCGATTCTCAATTCACACCTCGTCGGGATACGACTCGGGAAGGTTTTGAATTTTACTTTGTATAAAAGTAATCTTCTAGACTCCTCTCGGAATACTTATCTTATACTATTATTGCTATTAGGTATTTAGAATATATATTTAAGTATATATAGGCTAAGTAACTAAGTATCAATTTTTGGTGCCGCTGCCGAGGAGGTGTGTATCGAATATCGTGTTGAAGCTTGAAGATTAGTGTTTTGAAGACCCTTCCTCGTGAAGTTATCATTTTATTTTCTTTTATATAAAACCTTAAAAAATACAAAAATATTTTATTTTTCTCAATTTATTTTCGTAGATTTATTAGAAAAATCAAAAAAAATACTTTTCCTAAAGTATTTCAAAAAACCAAAAAAATTGAAAAACAACAAAAACAACTATTGTGTCACTTGTGAAATCGGCTCACTTTTAGATCACAAACTTTAAGAGAAGTTTAAGGAGGGTTGATCCTACGAACTTCGACCCGAAAGGAGAAGGTTTTTAAAACGCTTCGCGCTCACCCGCTCCTCCGCTTCTTTATGCATTTTTTAAAGAGCTACCTTACACTTGTTCGATTATCGGTTACAAAAATATTTTTCTTTCTCTTATTTTGTTTTTAGTGTATGCAAACTCGCTCTTCTTCAAAATTTGTTGGTGAACCTTCTACGAATCCTACTTCTACGAATCCGAAACGTCGTAATCGTAGATGTTCAAAACAAAGCGTCGAACCGTTCGCTCTTGAAGAGACTCCTTAGTTACGATGGCCGATCAACGTACTATGGCGGAATTACTCCGTGCACCCACCGAGGGTTATGCGGAGGCAATCGTAGTACCACCCATTCCCGCTAAGCATTTCGAGCTCAAGCATAGTCTAATCAATCTTGTAACTTCAAAACAATTCTTCGCTTTTGAGAAAGAAGATCCTCATGCTCATATTCGATATTTTAACAAGATTACTTTTACGTTGAAGTACAAAGATGTGCACGATACATCGATTAAGCTTATGATTTTTCCATTTTCTATCGATGGTCCAGCCCGGATTTGGCTCGACAAAGAACCTTCTCGTTCTATTCTCACTTGGGACGATCTTGTGTCCAAGTTTATTAACCATTTCTTTCCTCCCTCAAAAACAACAAATCTCCGGAATGAAATTTCAAATTTTCATCAAAAGTTTGAAGAAACGTTTAGTGAGGTATGGGACCGTGATTGGTTTTAAACTAGACCTTATATATATATAATATATAATAAAATATATATAATAAGTACAAACTAAAAATAATCAATGAAACCGAGAAGTAGTATAGAATATTCCCGGGTCGTTTATCCCCAACAAGGCTGTGCTTGAGAATCGATACAGTCGGAAAATTGGAGTTTGAATGAGATTAATGATTTGGGAGTTTAGAAAGCTAAATTAATCAATAATAAGCAAAAACGATTGAGAAAAAACTAAAAATGTTGAAAAATTAAATGAAAACGAGGAGTAGGAATCCGAACAAGGGGTCAATAAACCTAAAATCTTATAAATAAACCCTACTAAGAAATTTTTACTTCATCTAAATCTACTCTAGGTGAATAATAATGAGAATTGAAAAGACTAGATGAATCGGAGTTATGACGTGCTTTAAAATGAAAAACAAAAAACGGGGCTAAATCCCGTTCTTTAAAAAGTAAGATTTTGCAAAAACGACCCTACGAAAGTTTTTCTATTTTTCCTAATGTGAATACTGATAAAGAAATTTTTCTAAAATTTTTTTTTTTGATTTTTTATTTAATTTATTATAAATAAAAATACAGTTTTAATAAAACATAATGATTGAAAAATAGTAAACGAATATGAAACAATTTTGAAAATTTAGGGAAAATACGTTATTCTCCTGAGAATCCCTAAGAAAATTAACACTTGAATAACAGTTATTTATAAGCCGTCTAATCGCTAATAGTGGCTGTCGGGCACTTATATAGTTCTAAAACGGGCTTATATATTAAATATAACAAACCTCTACCGGATGAGCTAATGTAGCACAGCGGTAGATGTGTTGTTATAAGTGTTGGTGTGTTGAACGGGGGGTGAGGGGTTCGAGTCCCACTCACACGCTTTTTTATTTAGCTACAGTAACTTTTTTTAAATCTAAAGCTTTTTATACAAACTTATATACCACATGAAAGTGAACAATTTTTATAACTAGCACTAATTTTGAAAAGCTATAAATAAGCTGAAAAAGCTTAATTAAAACAGACAGCAAGCTTAAATGAGCTTTAAGGTACAAGGACTTGGCCGTTTGGGATTCTTACACAAATAAGCAAGGGACAAACATGAATAAGCAAACACAGAAGCTAGACTACACCTAATAAGCACAAATGACCAATATAAGCTAAGAGAAAAAGGTTCAATAAGCCAGAAAACCAAAAACAGGTTATAAGCCTAAGTGCATGCCAAAACAGACAAATATGGCTCTTAGGGGCTTGATTTTAAGCAACCTAGAGGGGTTCCTAAGTCCTGAGATACCTAGGGCTTATAAAGGGGCTTATTGGCTTTCTAGAAAAGCCAACAGCTTGAACTGAGTCCAACAATTGAGCTAGAAAAAAATGACTTGAATCCCACTGTCTAGCACCAAGGGAAATTTTTGGTTCTCTTTGAAATTAAAAATTGCACAAAGAAAGCTTATGAATAAGCTATCAAATAAGCTCTAAACAAAAAAATGAGTTAAAACAGATGTAGTGTGGTTAGAAAAGAGCTTATGCTCAAAGATTGAAAAGCCAAAAACAAGTTAAGCTATCTGATAAATGTGATTAAAAAGAGGCAGTTTTTAAGACACTAAAATTTGACAAAATAATGACAGTTTTGAGAAGACAAAAGAAAACCAAAAGACAACTTATACTACTTTGTTTGACACTCAATAGGACTCAAAAGGATGGACTTAAAAGCTGGTTAAGCCAGCTTTATAAAATAAGCAAAATCAAAACTGGTTGCACCAACAGTTTTGAACAACAATAAGAAAAACTCAAAAAACAGTTTTACAACTAAAAAGCTTTGAAAAACAGATTAAAACAAACTTAAAAAGAGTTACTGAATTTAGCCCAATGACCCAAAAGGCTTTTATACCCAAATTGACCCATTTTGCTTGTTGTCCCAAACACTCCTTTAAGATTTTAAAACAGATTTTAAAGCTATTAAGGACTGATTTAAGCATAAAATTTTGAAGACATATATTAAGTATGCAATATTAAGCTATAATAAGTAAAAAGAACAAACAAATAAGCACTTATGATAAGCTTATAAGCAAATAAGGCAGATTTAACTTGAATTTAAAACAAAAGCATAAAATCAATAATAAGCATTAATAAGACATAAAGTAGCAACTAAAGACAAAAATAAGCTAAAAATAAGCACTTCTATCGTAATAATAAGCTGAAAATTTAAAAGGAAATGTACCTCAACTCCTTGCTAAAAACAGGAGTTATATGAAACCTAAATAAGCTCTAATCCTACCCTCTGCTTATAAATAAGCATTACTAAGAACCCAATGAGCCATCCAATATTGCTCATTCATCCATAAGCTCGAATTCAACAGTCCCTTTTTTTCTGGTTTTCTTTTCTTAATTCTTGTATAGAAGTTTAAACAGATTATATAGTGGCTTATATGAGAACCCTTTTTTTTAGCTTAAAAAGAAATATGAATGAACTTAAAAAAAAACTTGAGCACAAATTAAAACTTAAAACTAAAATTTCATTAATCTTAAAAATTCAAATACAAGAAAGTTAAACTTAAATTTTAAACTGAACTAAAAACTACTCTAAAAATGGAATTTAAATGCAATTATATTAAAAGACAATGGTACAAATTCTGAAATTACAAGCTTTTGCCTTCATAACTTAAAAAAAATTCCACGACTGTTGCTTGCTATTACATTGCTTTTATACTAAACCCTAATATACTTGATGTCTTCAGTCCTGTGTTTGTTGTGCTACTTTGGTGAGGAGAAACTCAAAACCAATCTAAGCCCTTGATTATGCTTGGAGCCCAAACAAATTAATCCAAACCGTTTGATCTGTTGCCCAATAGTATCTCATAGGATTGCCAAGCTGGACATATGGACCATGTGGGGGTGGGGTTTGTTGGTAGTGATGGGTTTGGACTGTAGGGAAGTGTATTCGAGGGGTGATGGTGACAGGAAGGGTGAGGGTGAGTTTTGGCGGGAAAGTGGAGAAGACAAACAATACTTTTGTTTGTTCCAGGGGTGAGTTTTGGGAGTGTACAGGTTTGGTCCCTCAACCTTTATAACTTCATTGCAAGAAAGGTCCTTGTGGGGTGATGTTTTAGGATGTTGGCAAGATATACAGTAGTTTAAACGCAGGGTGTGGGTTTGTGGATTTGGCACTAGTGGCCCCTCGATTGTTATATGTTTCTTGCATAGTTAGTCCTTGTGGTGGTTACTTTTGTGGACTTGGCAGATTTAGTCCCCAAGGGTTATAAGAGTTTTTACAAATTCAGTCTTTTGTGGTGGTTACTTTGAGTTTTAGGCAGAAATGCCCCTTGGACTTTATAGGGAATTTAGGCTTATGTAAATTAAATGGGCCTTAAGTCTTCATTTATACTAATGGGCTTATCCGGCCCATTAGATGGGTGTGGGTTTGAACCCATTAAGTATTCTTCGATGTCGGCTCCGGTTTTGATTGTTGACTTTTCCGGGTTGACTTTGACTTTGACTTTGTAGACTTTTTTGCTTCGATTTGACTTTGTCTTTTCCACGCTTTTTCATTCCGTGCTCGGTTTTGTCGTTTTTGGCTTGATTTTTCGTCTTTTTGTCAGATATCCATTTCCTACACAATATAAATGCAAACATACAAATACAAAGTATTTTTGGTACGTTTTTGGTCATTTTAGCTTGTTTTTAATGGTCAAAGGTATGTGTAATTAAACACATACCAGACCGTTTCAAGGAACTCCTTCGAGCATGCCCACATCCCGGTTTTACCGAATTACATCAACTCGATTCCTTCTACAATGGTTTAAACCCATCCGATCAAGATTCATTAAATTCTGCCGCCGGTGGCAATCTTTTGGAAAGAAGTGCACAAGATGTGTTGAAAATAATTGAAAACAAAACAAAAGTTCATAATTCAAGAAACAAACAGATTGTTTCTCAGGTAAAAGCAAGTAATGTTGATTCGTCAGAGATAGCCAGTGCCGTAGCTAGTGCCGTGATTAGTGCCATGACCGCAATGTTTAAACAACATCAAGAAAACCCAGCTCCAGTTTCCGTAAAAGCTGTTGAGGAATCTTGTGTTACATGTGGCGGTGCTCATTCTTACCGACAGTGTCCCGCCACCGATGGCAACACTTTTTCGGGCTATCAAGACAATATTCAAGGATATGTTTCAGCAGTCGCAGTAAACTATAATCAAGGAAATACCAGATACCGTCCTCAAAATGTAGCTAACCAAATTCGACCACCGGGTTTTGCTCAACCAAATGTGCAAAATAATCAAAACCGGTACAATCAAAATAGAGGAATTAATCAAGGAAACAAAAATTATCAAGCTCTGGCTTATCAAGCCCCGATTCATCAACCACAAGTTGTGACGACTAGTGTTTCTCGAACTACATAAAGTCGAATGATGCGGTAATGAAAAACATGCAAACTCAAATGACCTCTTTAACAAATTCTAACATCGAGCTTAAGAACATGTTTGGTCAATTCATGAAAATGAATACCGCTTCTACTTCGGGTTCGGGTTCACTTCCTAGCAACACCGTTGCTAACCCGAGAGGTGATTTGAAAGCAATCACCACCTGAAGTGGCATTTCTTATGATGGACCCCTAATTCCACCCCCGTCTTCTTCTCTTCCCAAGGTGGTGGAACGGGAACCCGAGGTGACAAAGGATACGGTGCAACCAAGTACCGAAAACATCCAACCTCCGGTAGTCCAAATTCAAGCTCTGATTGATGAGCCCGTTGTTGCTCCTAAGCCTAAACCGTCCATACCTTATCCTTTGAGAGCCAACAAACAAAAGCTCTGTGAAAAAGATGATAATCTTGCTTCAAAATTTGTTGAAATCTTTAAGGAATTACATTTCGAGCTCAGTTTCGCGGATGCTCTTCTTCATATGCTGAAATTTACTTCAATGTTTAAGAGTCTCTTAAATAATAAAGAAAAATTGTTTGACTTAGCCAAAACACCGGTGAATGAGAATTGTTCGGCAGTTATCCTAAAAAAGTTGCCCGAAAAACTTAGAGACCCCGGCAAGTTTCTTATTCCTTGTGATTTTACAGAGTTAGTTGAATGACTTGGCCTTTAGCCGATCTCGGCGCAAGCATCACTAGATGCCTCTCATCATATGGAAAGAGCTCTTACTCTCCCTAACTTACTCCTACGCAAATGATTCTTGAGCTTGCGGACCGATCCACCACTCGACCGGCCGGCTTTGCCGAAGATGTCTTTATGAAAGTAGGAAAGTTCCATTTTCCGACCGACTTTGTAGTCATTGATTATGTTGTCGATCCTAAGGTTCCCTTAATTCTCAGGGGACCCTTTTTAAGAACCGGACGAGCTTTTATTGATGTTTACGGTGAAGAATTAACTCTCTGCCATGATGATGAAGCTGTAACATTCAAAGTTGGTCAAACTTCGAGATACTTCTACAATAAGCCAGTTGATTAATCGAATCGATGTAATCGACGTAGCTTGTGAGGAAATGCTCAAAAGTGCTCGGGATTCTTAGAATTCCTACGAGTGGCAATGCCCTCTTCAGAACCAGATTATTCTACCTCTTCTCCTTTCCCTTCTCTCACTCCTTTTGAGGGAGGTGACTTCATTTTGGAAGAAATCGAAGCTTGTCTTACAAATGATTTAATTCCACCGGGAATTGATGATGACGACTTTGATCCGGAGGGAGACCTTCTTCTACTCGAGAAGTTATTAAACGATGATCCATCATCTCCTCTCCTTCCAAAAGCAATTCATGTTGAGGAACTTAAAATTGTAAAATATTCTATTGATGATCCTCCGAAGCTTGAGCTCAAGGATTTACCTGCTCATCTTGAGTATGCATTTTTGGAGGGTACCGATAAACTACCCGTCATAATTGCTAAAAACTTAAAAGAAGAGGAGAAGGTCCGACTTCTAAAGGTTTTAAAGTCACACAAGCGTGCCATCGCTTAGAAAATCTCCGATATAAAGGGCATTGACCCTTAATTTTGTACTCACAAAATATTAATGGAGGATGACTCTAAACTGGCAATTCAACATCAAAGAAGGGTTAACCCAAAAATTCATGAGGTTATCAAAAAGGAAGTTATCAAACTCCTTGATGCCGGATTGATTTACCCTATCTTCGATAGCCCGTGGGTGAGCCCCGTTCATTGTGTACCTAAGAAGGGTGGTATAACCATAATTGAAAATTAAGATAATGAGTTGATACCTACTCGATTAGTTACAGGATGGCATGTATGCATTGACTACCGAAAGTTAAATGATGCCACTCGTAAAGATCATTTCCCGTTACCATTTATGGACCAAATGCTCGAAAGACTTGCGGGAAACGAATACTATTGTTTTCTAGATGGTTTCTCAGGATACTTTCAGATTCCTATAGACCCGCAAGACCAAGAAATGACTACCTTCACTTGCCCTTATGGGACGTCTGCCTACCGATGTATGCCTTTCGGCTTATGTAATGCTCCGGGCATGCTCCAAAGGTGCATGATGGTTATTTTCCACGACATGATCGAGAAAACAATGGAGGTCTTTATGGAAGATTTCTCGATCTTTGGGGATTCTTTCTCCTTATGCCTCTCCCTTTTAGACAAAATGCTCAAACGGTGCGAAGACACTAATTTAGTTTTAAATTTGTAGAAATGCCATTTTATGGTAAAAGAAGGCATTGTTCTAGGACATAAGATTTCAAAGTCCGGGATTAAGGTCGACAAAGCT
>BQNB010068166.1:0-28747 GCA_026074375.1 Tanacetum coccineum
GGAACATCAAGATGTCATTTTAGAGTTTAGAAGTCCTTCTCGGTGGAAAGAATTGAGCAAGGAAACGAGTAGTGAGATCCTCCCAAGTGGAGATGGATCTTGCTGGAAGACGTTCAAGCTAATTGCTAGCTTGATCACGAAGAGAAAATTGAAATAAACGCAGACGCATCCTTTCCCTATTTGCAACATCAAGGTTAAGTGAGTCCACAAGTTTTAGAAAATCCTTAAGATGTTGGTTTGGATCCTCGAAACGAAGTCTGTGGAATGAACATCCGTTTTGCACCAACCGGATGGTGTCGGATCGCAGAGGCACCACATTGTTCCCATCGGGGAGTTCAATGGTGTTTTGATATCCCTCGTGGATAGGTCGGGAATAATCTCCTAAAGTATGGATAGGATTTTCGTCTCTCATGGTGGTCAACAAAAAAGATTTACAAAATTTACACAAAACACATAGAACCAAGAATAGGTACAAGACTTTTCACAGAAAGCTACATTGACAAAAAATAACACTCACTTGATCGAAATCAAGGGATGTCTAGACATAAGCTAAACTAAAACTGAAACTATACTAATTTTCCCCCTCGCAGCGGCGCCATAAGACTTGATGGTGGATGTAGTTGCGCACCAACGAGCTTTACATCAATCTAGGCAGTGCTACCTAACTGTCTGTTGCATGGCCAGACAGGGGTTATGTTATCGATCTCTAAGCGATAGCGTGTGAACAGCGTTCGAACTAAAATGTAACGATAGGTCCCAGAGGCGATAAAAGAAGAATTAACATTTTATATTACACTCTTTTTTCATATTCTTACGAAATCAGGTAAATATCCAAGGTTTGACAGAGAGGAGTCTGTCTGGTTTTAAACACTATTTAAACAAATTTAAGACAGATTTGTGGAATACTCCCATAGTAAACACACATGTTACTTAATCATAGCCAACTAGTCCTTCGAATTGCTATCGACCTGAATTCTATTGCCCGTCATCCTTGTGATATGTGGAGATCATTTTGCCCATCTAGGATTAGTTTTACAAACAACATTAATAAGCACAACGGGAATTATAAAGAACAGAAATGTTGTTAAACAAGGTTTTACAGCTAAACATTCAGGCCTCCATTAATTTGATCAGAATAAATGGTTACAAACTATATCAAGGATCCACAATCCTTGAGGCTACACTAACTATCTAATAAACTAACTAATACATACACGCTTGTCTAGACATGTATCTAGACTCTCATTGGAGAGATCTACATAATGGTTATATATAAATAGAACCCTCTAATACCTTTATTTAAAGTGGTTTACTAGATAACCTGGCTTACAAAAGAAAGCTAACGTAATTTATCACATTAATCCTTAGTTTATTTCTCTTTCTTCTATTTCTGCATATGTATCTGTAATCATCTAATCTGACACCCCAAAAAACCTGCCCCTATTGAAGCATCCAATACAATCTTATGAATGAATAATTCTGAGGGATGGGGGGGGGGGTAGGGGGGGGGTCAACAGGGCAAGGGTGGGGGGGGGGGGGGGGCGGGGGGGGGGGGGGGATAGCTGTGGTGTCTGAAACACGAAGGCTGGGGATGATATAGTTGACATCAACCCCACGCGGGGGGGGGGGGAAAAAAAAACATTATAGAATAAAATTTCTCTTGTAGCTTCTTATACACAAATGGTTGTAATATAGAAGAGGGGTAATTGTTAGAGTAAGAATTATTGTTAAAACAACTTACCATTAAGTGTGAATATAGATGTTAAACATTTATTCAATATGCAGTCCCTTGAAATCCAAATATGTTTACCATCTCTTGAATCTCGAACTCAGTAGGCTCTATGTAGTGATCACTGATGAAGAAAACTGAGTATAACGAATTTGATGAAGAAGTAGAATCTCCCAAACTTGTGTCTTATGTCTTGCACTATCCACGTGACGTCGAACTTATAAATAAATCTGTGAAATATAAGTAGACCGCAACCTCTTGACAAAAACCTCATCTTCTATGAGACACATACTAAGTGATAGCAAATGTGAGCATTGAGCACCATAAGAAAAATCACACACCTTTGCTAGATTTTGACAAGTCTTCGTCACACCATTGTAAGCACAAACAAGTTATCTTTAAAGTCAATGTCCTGCTATAAACACGACTTTAAGATATGATAAGAACACGCATCTGTGAAACTCAACTACAACATCAAATAAGTGATAATCAACTGTCTTCGTAATCACATCTTCAAATAATCCTAAAATAATAGCCATAAATCCAATAATAATAAACTATTGTTAGAAACAGTTCTATCCGAGATCCAAACGCGTCTGTTGTCCCACATCGGACAATGCTAGTAGTAGAAAGTACTATGGCAGTACTAAAAAACAAGCCCAACAGTACTAATGTGTACGAGCAGTATTAACTACTAGAAATGACCTAGCAGTATTAACTGCTATATGCTAGTAGTAGAAACAGCAAATCCAACAGTATTAACCAACAATACTAGTAGCATTAATCGTATACCTGGTAGCATAAATATATTTAAGCGAGCAACACTAATAAAACATGTTAGCATCACTAACATAAGGCTAACCTCCACGAAGTTAATATGGGACTAAAATATTATCCTAAAAATCAGCAACCCACATCCAGCTTATTTATGGAAGTTATTTTGGAAACAAATCATAATCCCTAAAACTTAGGAACCAAAACTGTATACATCCAAAATTCACGCATCCATATCCCTAACTGCTTCCAAAAACTACGCAGTCCACAAAACCATCACCATCATGCACAACATAGTAATCACATCCTTGCTTCTTGTATGTCGCATGATTCTGAAAATAAGAATTAAGGTTCTATACTGAAGCGTCAATACCTGCTGTTAAAAGACTTGTTGCCACAAACCGATCAATAACAAACCAAAAACTTGTTCCTATCATCCATCGAACCTGCTGTTGTTTCTTTTTGTGACGGGAATTAAGATTGCTGGAAACCCTAATTTTGCTTGATAATTCAAAACCCTACAAGAACGATTATCAAAACCCAACCAATAACCTGCTTTAAATTACCTTGCTGCTGTAAATATCATCATGAAACCCTAATAATCTTCACAATCTACTTCAATCAATTTAAGCAGCAACACTAACAATCACATATGCAAACCTAAATAGCACCAACAATTACCATATGCAAAACGCGTTTACATTCTCCTACACATGCTGCTTCTTGTGTCGTGATATTCATCAACCTTCTTCTTCTTGCTATAACAAATGCGAACACCTTTAAATTCCAAACCTGATTGTCATCTGCTTTGAATTAGGGTTTGAGTCGAGAACTTGATAGTTGTTAATCACGACCTGATGACAGCCTCTTAAACACTTCATGCTTAGCATATTAGGGTTTGTTGGGAACCCTAATTTTATCTCCTACGACCAATTTTATCTCCTGCTGCCACAACATCATACAACACGCAAAACCACAAACTTTCACGATTACACAATTTCGAACTGTCATAGAATCAAAGTGAAAGCGCTCATGATTCAAATGGTGGAGTTAGACTTGACATATAGGCATTTAGGACGTTTGGAATTAATAAACACTAGCATAAGTCTGTAATTAAAAATGAACAAGTATTGTTTGTTTAAATTGTTTCTATATAAACATTACAGACTCCATTTAATTGGGATCAGAATAAATGTTAATAAATGTAAACTAGGAGACAAAATCCTTGAGCTACACTAAAATATCGAATAATCTAACATAATCACTCCACACGCTTTCTTTGGTGTGTCTTACTCGCAGTGGAGAGATCTAACTATGACGGGTAGAAAATCAGAAATGCCCTCTAATACCCTTTATATAGAGGGTTTACAAGAAAACCTAGCTTACAAAGAAAGCTAACTTAATTTATCACATTATGTTCTTGTTGTTTCATATTTCTTCATTTGTGCATAATTCCCTCGTTTTGTATCATCCACAAAATCTTAGTGATCCCAACAGTTGTATCATGTTTACTTAATCATGCATTACTCTTTAGTTGATCCTCCTAATCCTATTGCCCGTCACCCTTGTGATGTAATGTGTAAGTATTTCATATTTCATTAACGAATTACACGAACCCGCCATCTATGTAATATTCTGTTAAAGGAATGCACAAGTAAGGTAGTATGAAGACTATTACAAGGCCCCTAAGAGTACATTACATTTATTAAAACACTTAAAAGGTGATCAACCATATTATGGCAAGGTAGTATGAAGACTGTTGCGATGGTATCCTTTCTACACTATCACGTTTCCCTAGACGTCTTCGCAAGCAATTATGAAGCTACTTTTCTAGAGCCTAATGCGCACACTCATCAACAAGAAGCAATATTAAAAGGACTTAAAAATCAAGTTTCATGCAATCATAAGCAAACACTAATTAATTTAGCCTAGCATGTTATAAGAAAGCAAAGAACAACAATTAATCAAACAATAAGACATATTGAAAGATTAAAGGGATAGAAGATCTTCACTTGATTAAAACATGGAGTTTAAGGTTGATACGAGAGGGTTTAAGAACCCTAAAGTCGACCTAAAACCTGATAATATTCGTACCCTAAGTATGACTTTCGAATTCCACAAGTTCCACACTTTAAAACCCTAAATTTGAGTTTTTATATATAGAAAAACAATTGCGACAATGTTGATTTATAATTGTGACGCCGTCGCCACACCGAATCTTCTAGGGTTTCATTAAGTCGGTTAACTCCTAACACCCTCGCTAGAAATTTGACGCCGTCGTTTGCACTTCCTGACGTCGTCGCTAGGAATTGCAACGCCGTCTTCAGCCACTGTATGGCTGTTCTTCATCGACTTTGGTGTAGAGTTGTAATCTCGTCTGTTTCTTCCCAAAATGAGCCCAAGTCATGTGTATTTCCTCCAAATGCCATCCATGTGCTAAAAATACAAAAAGAAATAATTAAGCACATATTTTGAGCATATTTGCATGATTTAGGGGTTAAATGACCCCGAAAAAGTGTATAAAATGACACCTCATCATCTTCTCAACTTGCAACTTGGAAAAATTTCTAACAGTATCTAGTGCGCTAACATCAAGCTGCATGATATCAGTGGTAGCATTTGGGCAGTGCTTGATTATCGTTTCCTTGCACTTTGTAGCGGCTTCCAAATTCCCCCTTGCCATAACTACATGAATATCGTACAAAAGCTAGCACGCTGTTTCTAGGCCGATGCCACTTGTTAGTCTTGAAAATAGTAGATTTCTTAGCTAATGGAATATCAAAGATTTGAAAGGATAACTAATAGACGTTTATGAGATTTATTGAGAATTATTGGCATGCCTATTTAGACATTTTGGATTAATTCCATAAAAGTTGATCAAGTTTTAAACTACTCTAAACCCCATAAAACACACTTAAAGTTTTGAAAATGCTTTATGTATGATATATATATATATATATGATAAGTTCGAGAAAGGTTTATATTGGCAAATAAAAAATAATGGTCTGAACAACGGCCTGAGGTAAAATTTTAAAAACCTTCTACTTCAGTATGTCCACACGAGGTGGAAAATTAAACTATTGTAAGCAACATAGTGATGTTATTGAATCCCTTTAGAGCAAGCGTCAGGGAGACGTTTATTTCCCCACCGTTTTTATCGCCGGTCATCGCAACAGAAACACCCTCGCTCTGATACCAACTAATACGGTATGGATACTCGCGAAGACAAACGCTCTTCACAAGACGAAATTTACAAACAACTATTAGACCTCCTGGATCTAATAGAACAGAGATAGTAAAACTTGAATGGATATAGTGATTCGAAATGAATAATCCAAGTTGATACATGAGTAATTATAGGACTCAGAACCAAAGTAAAAGAATATAATCCTATAAAAATAATACGAATATATTCCTATAAAAATAATAGACTTTGTGATATATCCTATAAAAAATAAATAATAGAAATCTGCAGCTGGTGTCAGTATCCTAGGACTTTGTCCCACGTCAACTTGGTAAGGTAGTCTTTTGTGTTCAAAATGAAGCACTTGCTTCCAAAGACTCTAAAATAATCTAGTGTAGGTTTTCTACCTCTTAAGAAAGTTTATAAGGGTTTATCTAGAATGGCTTCTAATGAGAATTTTGATTGCTCATAAGATCAAACATAGTCCCTACGCAATTTTCTCGAAGTGTCCCTATTTTATCCCCTCTCGACCACAGCCAGATTGTTTGATTAAGGAGTGCGTAGACCGAAAGTGAGTGTAATACCGTTGGTAGTGAAAAACACTCTAAATGCACCTATTATCAAATTCTCTACCGTAGGTCGGTTCTATTTGACACTAATTGAACAACCTAATTGTTTTGGATTTTCCTACAAAATATTTAAAATGAATCAAAAGCTTCGTTTTTATCCTAAGAAACTAGTCCAAGTATACCTGAGTAGTCCATCTACTATGCCCTAGGGTGTAAGCGGTTTTTCTCCGTATCTCACACCGGCGGATGGACCGAATAAGATCGATATGGAGAAGCTCTAAGCATGCAGTCGCTTGAGTTAACTAGCATTCTTAGCTGTTGCACTAGCATAAGCTTGTTTTCCCATTTTCAAGCTTCACAAAAATGTTGACAAACTTAAGCTTAGGTAAGTTTTCCTAACAAATCTTAGAGGCCAACGATTGATGAGACGCATATTGCGCGACCTAATATCCTTGCCACAAGGTGGAATTTTTCATCAATCGTAGTTAGACAAATTTGATCCTTAGGCTTATTTCCTAATTTCATCACATATAAGCCTTTCTTCCTAATACCTCTACCTATGACTTTACCGTCCTTAGTGATTTCACTATCATGTTCAGAAAAAGTTACTCTACACTTATTGTCACATATTTGTCCTATACTTACAAAATTAAATCCTAAGTTATCAACATGTTCTACATTACTAATTGTTGGGGGGAGAGAGCATATGGAAATTCGTACCTTGCCAATGAGTGTTAAACCAGCGAAGATTAACTATACCAAAAATGACGTTACCTCCATTGTATGCCTTATAAGTGGAGAAGAGCTTTCGGTTGCCCGTCATATGTTTAGAGCATCCGCTATCCTTGATCCATTCATCGGGCTCCAAGTCAACTCTAATGCATATATATTTATATAAGACAATCACTTAAACATTTGGTCCCCAATATCTCATGGGTCCAAAGTTGTTAGTGCCAAACATCCTTTGAATTTGATGCAATTAGTTGGGATGTGAGAATGGAAGACAGATTTCCCATGGCATGTAACTTTGACGTGGAAAGTTTATCTTTTCTAAGAAAGAAAAAAAAAAAAGGAGGCAAAAAAGAAAAAAATAAATAAAATAAAAAAAAAAAAAACACAAAAAAGCTAAAGACAAAGCGAATTAAACGAAAAAGAACTTACGAAAGCCATGAGGTTGCGTTTTGTCCGACACAAACGTGTCTTTTTTTGCGTGTTTTAGGACGATAATAATATTTAATTGACTCAACATGTTCTACGAGGTGTTGTTTTGTGATCTAAAATTGGGTTTAGTAAAATCTAAACTCAGGGTTTTTGACAATGCTTAAAAAATTGTTTAACTTCATTGTCACTAGTAACAGGAACTTTTGCCTTGTTTACAATTATGTGTTTTGGTCAAGGACCCAAAATGGATTTTTGAAAAGACACAGTTTTCTCAGATCCAGGCGTCGCTGGTAGCGGTCCGCCATATTTTAATTTGGGGCCGCCTGTCCATTTTAGGGGGCGCCCATATTTATCAGGACCATCGCAACATAATGACCGTACTTTTTTTCTGAGCTTTCACAAATTTTATTTCCTTAGTGGTTCCACGAATGATGCTTCAAATGGAATTTAAACCCTAAACCTATTTATCACCGAAGGTTTTTTGATTACGTACATTTCATTTAGAGCAAATGTGTAACTCTTTTCAAATTTGTTTAGATCTAGTAGATCCAATCTTGATTTTTTTTCCATACTCAATTTTAAATACATGAACACTTTTGCATCAATCGAAATCAAACTTCTTCTTTTTCCTCGATGTTGACAAATTTAATCTTTTAATTCTCTAATAAAGCTCATTTTCTAGACTATTCTAAAATTTCCGTAGTAGCTTTTAAACTTTTTTTTAGTGATTATTCTTTAGATTCAATTTGCATAACTTATCATATTCCGTTTCTAAGAGCAATATCATCAATTAAGGATTTTTTCATCACTAAAGTAAGATGATTCGGAACATACCTCACTTGATGCGTGAGCTACAAGACACGTTTCGTCTTTGACCTTTTCATCATCCTTCCTTCACGCGTCATCTTTCTCTCCAGAACCTCCAAAAAAATGAATCTTTGGTTTCTTGGACTCTCGGGTGGCTTTGGACATTCTCTAATAAGATGATTTGGATCTCCACATCTAAAGCACTTCCTTTCACTTTTGCCGTTTTTGTCGTCTCAGCTTCTTTGAAAGGTCTTTTTGTCATTTCGAGGTTGTCTTACGAATCTACCTCTTCTCTTAAAGAACTTCTTGAAGTCTCTTACCGCCATGGCGTACTCTTTCATCTTCACTACCGGACACTTCATCACTAGATTCTTTCTTAGCCTTTAAAAGCAAGAGAATTTCCTTTCAGAAAAATCAAACTTTTTTTGCTTTTTGAACTATTTCAGAATTTTTCTTTAGACAATCTCATAGGACATTTGGAATTTTCCAATGGCTCATCAAGAGATAGTGATGTTAAGTCTTTTGACTCTTCAATCACCGTGACCTTTGCTCTCCATTTAGGATGTAGAGCCCTAAGAAACTTCCTTACGTAGTTCTTACTAGAATAACCTTCATCAAGAGCTTTAAGACTAGTAATAATAGTATTAAATCTAGCAAATGCACTATCTATAGATTCCGACTTTGGAATAAAACTGAACCCCCCCGAAATTGGTTCAATATTTGTTGAACCAAAAGTAATCTTATTTACTCTTTAACTTGCTACTTAACCTGATGGGTGATTAACAAAGTTCTTCCAAATTTCTTTTTGCCTTATTACACATGAAAATTCTTCTTAATTTTTTTCCCCT
This sequence comes from Tanacetum coccineum, assembly GCA_026074375.1. Classification (NCBI taxonomy): domain Eukaryota; kingdom Viridiplantae; phylum Streptophyta; class Magnoliopsida; order Asterales; family Asteraceae; genus Tanacetum; species Tanacetum coccineum. The sequence goes on from BQNB010068166.1 coordinate 9,073, forward strand.
TTCTAGGCAAAGCATTGTAAATAACCAATTTGGCTTAATTATTTTTCGCAAGCTTTCTTTTAAGATCATCGGTTTGTTTTCCAAAAGGGATAACCTCTCACTAATTTGGTTTCCAGATTTTGTACAATAGGTTGAAAGTCACCATTGGTAATAACATGCCAAAGATCTAGATGTTTTTATTTAACATATGTCTCGAATCTATTTTTCCAATAAATAAAACTATCGCTTTCAAAGAGTGTTGGTCTTTACATGGATTGCCCTTCTAGATATTTGTCGGAATCTATAGATCGATCCAAGCTTTAAAATACAGTATATTTTAAAAATCTTGAGTGACATTGCTCCTGATACCAATTGTGAAACAGAAGGGGGTTGAAATAGTTTTTAACACGTTTGTTTAAACGTTCAAAAGTTTACATATTCAAAAATCTATAGATCTGAGTTATATGTTCAATCAAATCACAATATGAACAAGTAATAACTATCTAAACTAAAACACGATAACAACAATAATAATGTAAAGAGATAAGGAAAGAAACAACCAAACCAAGACACTAAGATTTTATAGTGGTTCGGCTACGAAGCACCTCTTCACCCTACTCCACTCCTCGAGTATCCGACTCCTAAGACTTTCACTAGTGTCAACAAGCTACCTTTAGGACGGAGAAAACCAATTTACACGGCGCTTACGTTATTTTTTGACACTAAGCAATTGTCGAGTCCTAATCTTTAGCTAGAACCAATCTACAACTTCACAAGAATACACACTCACAATATCGGAACATTATCGGATCTTACACTATATCCAGAATCAACAAATACACAAGATAAAATACAATAAGTTTTGTACGTGAGTAGAAAGGATGAAAGATCACTAATTAACAATTAACACTTCGTTTTCTTGACAATACAGTGGTTCTTCCTTGCAACTTAGAATGAGAGGGAAAGAGATGAGAAGAAGAGATTAAGATCACTTGAAACAAGATCTTAAGTATATTAAGGATTTAAGATTTTTAGTAAGAGAAAGAAGGTTAGAGAGAGAAGAAAAGACTGAAAAATTTTCAGCAAAGAGGAATGTTTTCTGCTGGGGAATAGAGCAGTATTTATTAAGGCAGGAAAAGCCCAACGGCTCCTCCTGATGGCGGTCGCCTTATATATAATGGGGACCCGCAGACCTATAAGGGGGGCCGCGGCCAGACTCGGCTCTTTTTTTTTTTGTCTTTTTGTGGGAAAGGTTGTATCTGGTGTAGAAGCTTCCGTTTTGGGGGGAAAATTTGAATTTCAAATTTTAAGTTTTTAATAAAACTTTTTATTTTAATTAAAAAATATTTTGTAAATATATTTTTAAGAAAATACTTTTGTAGAATTAAAAGTGAGGATTAAAAGAAAAATATTTTCTTGATCACTAATCATATTTAATGATTTGTTTATTCATACCTTAAGTGATCACTAATCTTAGAAATGGAATTTTACATTTAATAATTTGTAAACGTTTATTTTTATTGTAAACATTTTTACATTTTGTTATTATCAAAACGTTGAGAGGTCGAAAAATATAAATAAAGTTTTTAGACATTATTTGTATTAACAACTCTGGCATAAGAGGTTGTCTCACCTCAACTTCAAGAACATAAACAACCTTGCAAAACACATCCTTGACTTTGGTCTTCCATCTCTGTCTTTCTCTAAAGGCAAAAACTATTCAGCTTGTGAGAAAGGGAAGCATCACAAAGCATCATTCAAAACAAAGAGATCATTTTCCATCAACAAGTCTTTACATCTTATCCACATGGATTTGTTTGGACCTGTCAAACCCTAAACCATTAGCCACAACAAATATACCCTTGTCATTGTAGATGAGTGCTCAAGGTACACCTGGGTATTTTGCCTCAATAAAAAAGTGATGCAGCTGACTGTATCATATCTTTTATCAGAAAGATAGAAAACCTCAATGAAGTAAGGGTAAAGGAGCTGAGAAGTGATAATGGAATAGAGTTCAAAAACCACAAGCTGGAAGAATTATGTGATGAAAAGGGTATATCTCGAAACTTCTCTTCTCCTTGTACCCCTAAACAAAATAGCGTTGCTGAAAGAAGAAACATAACACTGATTAAAGCAGCCAGAACTATGTTAAATAGTGCAAAACTCCCTAAACAATTTAGGGGAGAGGCTGTCAATACTGCCTGCTACATACAAAACAGATCCATCAATGTGAAAAGGCATGAGAATACATCATATGATTTGTTCAGAGGAAGATCTCCTGATATTAGCTAATTTCCCAGTGTTTTGGAGTCCTGTTCATATTCCCATGAAATCACAAGGACCATTTGGGAAAGTTTTGATGAAGAAAAGTGATGATGGAATTCTTTCTTGGTTACCTCTCGCAGTGCTAAAGTTTTCAGGGTGTTCAACATAAATACAAGAAATGAAAGAAACATACATGGTTACATTCAGTGAAAGAGATGAAGCCATTACCTCCAATCCACATAGAAGGTGATGCAATCAACTTCAATGAAAACATATCCTTTCTAGATGATGAATTCCTTGAACCAAGGAGTGAAGTTACTTAGTGTCCTGGCAATACTAAGTATTTTCCCTACATTCATGCATATGAAAACACCACACCCTCTAAATCACCTATTATTCGGGTCTTTATCACCTCTGAATATCCTCTTGAGTTCATTGAGGCTGATAATTACCCAACTCTCAATGAACCTGATCAAACAAAATCAACTGATCACTTTGAACCAGTTGAACCTTAAAATAATGTCATCATTAAAACCAATCATTGATGTCCAACCCTCACCAACTATACCACCTCATCTGATGTCATCCTTTAAACCCTTGTTCCTCAAGACAGATGGTCAAAAGAAAAGCACATTGAACTTGTTAATATCATTGGTGAACCTCTTGCTGGTATCACAACCAGAAGTAGGATCAGATACACAATGCTGCCGTCAGCTTTCTTTGAATGTCCTCTATGTTAACATTTCTCATCTAAAAAATGGAACCCAATAAACTTATTGAGGCTCTAGAAGAAGAATGGTGGATTATTATAATGTAAAAAGAGCTGAATCAGTTTGAAAGAAACAAGGTTTGGACCTTGGTTCCAAAACCTCATGGTAAAACCATCATTGGGACCAAAATGGATCTGGAAAACAAGATGGATGAGAATGGGATTGTTATTAAGAATAAGGCAAGGCTGGTTGCTCAGGGTTATAATCAGCAGGAAGGGATTGATTATGAAGAAAACTTTACACTTGTTGTAAGATTGGAAGCTATCAGGATCTGGGTTATACTTTTACCCGTGTGTTTCCCATAATTAATCGGTATTTTCAGTCTTATAAATTTAAAGCTTTTGAAACACATTAGTATTCATTTCCCATATTTCATGAGGTGCTTGGTCTTGTACATGTGATTAAAATGAAATAAATGCTTAAGGGAAAAATCCTTAACTCCGGTTAGGATACATTTTCAATAAATTTCTAGAGTCTACTTGAGGACAAGTAGGATTCAAGTAGGGGGGATATTTGATGACATCAAATAACGTTACATTTATACCATCATTTATCCCTAATAAATTATCCACTTTTATATAATTATTGCAAGAATCGTTACTTAATTTAAAGTTGTAAACTGCTGTAATTACGGAGTGATTGGTGAAGGCATGCTAAAAGGCGCACTTTTTGGAGCTTAAACGATGATATTTGAAGATTGCTTATTTCTTCTCAATACGCCGTATCCAAAAAAGAAGATACGGCTTATCAGTGCCTGGACTTCATAAGAAAACACGTTTGTTCAATTCCCTATACGGCGTATCCTGCCTATCTACATACGCCGTATCCAGTTGGATAAACATTCAAAGATCATGTAATAAATATAAATAGGGAAAGACATATTTGATTGATTGTGAACGTAGCGCGCACTCCAAGGAAATTACCCTATACGCCGTATTGACCTCATTCAATACGGCGTATCCATCAATTTTCAGAGACTATAAATAGAAGACTCAAAAACGCGTTTTCAGGGTGCAAAATCATATTCTCTATACCATACACATAAAAGTTGATTTTCTAAAGAGAAGAAGAGCAGCCAAAGGTCAAGCATCGATCATGATTCCATAGAAGACACCATGTAATTCCTATACTCTTGTAATCATTTAATTTTTGGTATCGTTCGGTAAAACGTTTAGTTTACCTTGGTTATTTGATCACGCTTGTATAATTACAATGGTTATGGGCTAATACCCTCGGGTATTAGCCATCTTAATGAAGATCTAATGTTTGGTTTGTTTTAATCCGATTGCTTAATTTATCGTTGATTGTTTAATTATGTTTATCACCTAATACTTGTCTACGTGTTTGAATATGCGACCTATCATTCAACTGGGTCTAGTGATACCTAACAAGTAATCTAGATACTGGGATAGCTCTCCATATCGTGTTTTATATTACTGGACCAATAGGATCACAAATAATGTTCTATCTTTGCCTTTAAATTATGAGCTTAGTTGGACCGGCAGGTGACCCGTATGTTTCAACAAGTATGTTCTTAATTAATTGGTAAAGACTTGAACAGTGAACTACCAGTATATAAAATACCGTCAAACAGTAAGTGGGTAAAGTCCCGATGGGCTAGGGTTTAACAAGATCACCATTGCTTTAATCCCTAGATAGATTATAATTAAACTAAAAGGATGCTTTATGCGGATACGTTAATTGTGACAGGATTCAACGTGTCTAGGTCTTAGGATGATGTCCCGCCTAAGTCTTAAGAATGATATGCCGCTTCGAGATAAGTAATCATTGCACTAAACAAACAAACCAGCATTTAATCGGATTTAATATGGCTAATACAGTTTTCTATCATTTGGCTTGTACCGCTCTTTTATCTTTTGATTGTCTTCTTGCATGCTTATTGTGTTTTGAATTGATTATTGTCACCATAAAACCTGTGCCAGTCTCTCAGGCTGAAACCCCCCATTATCATTAGAACTAGGTTTAGCATAGGTTTAACAAGTAATTAGATTAATTAGATTAATTAAAATACTGATAGAATATAAGATTAATGACCTCACTCTTAGTGTTCGACACCCTACTTACCACGAAACTTCATCTGATCGGGTACACTGCCCGTTAAAGGTGTTGCTTTAGGATAAGTCGACTAAATATAAATTTAAAACTTGGTAATCAATAAAAACAACCTACACGACAGCACATCAAGTTTTTGGCGCCGTTGCCGACGAGTAAAAAAGTTTTAATCTTTATTCCTATTAGTATTTCTAACCCTTAATTAGCTTAGCTTAGAATAATCTAATTGTTTAAATTTTGTTTGTATTAAATTAATTGTTTAATTAATTGTGTGTTTAATTGTTTGTTTAAATTTCTGCATTATTTAATTGTTTTTAAAGTACTCTGCTTTGTAGTTTGGTTCCTTGTCTGTAATTTCCAGTTTAGGTTTATCATGGATGATCCAAACATCACTATGAAATAATACATCAGACTTCAAGAGGAAACAGAACTAGTGTAGTTGGCAGTGAGCACCTATCTTGGCTTTACAGAAGGAGCTGAGAGAACTTTATTGTTTATATTGCGATCTTCGCATTAAAGGATTAGGTGTTGTCTTAAAATGATTTAATGCAAAATGAGAAGGTTATTGCTTATGCATCACGACAACTGAGAAAATTCATGGATAAGAATTACACGACTTACATAGACTTGAGTTAGGAGAGCAGTAGTGTTCGCATCTAAAGATTTGGAGGTACTGTCTGTCTACGGAACAAAGTGTACCATGTTCACCTGATCCAACAAAAGGTTTACAAACACAACCTTTTTGATCAGAAAGAGTTGAAACATGAGACAACGCGTTGGTCCGAAATTGCTTCAGGTGATTACTGATTACGATTGCGAAATTCGTTATCACCCGGGAAAAGCAAATGTAGTGGCTGACGCTTTAAGCAGAAAAGAACGAATTAAGTCATTACGTGTTCGAGCCTTAGTTATGACTATTGGTTTGGAGCTTCCCAAGAAAATTTTAAAAGCTCAGACTGAGGCAAGAAAACCAGAAAACCTTGAGGCTGAAGATGTGGGAGGTATGCTGGTTGAGACTTCAAGGGAATCAGAAAACCCCAAAAAAGAAAAGTTAAAACCGCGTGCTAACGAGACACTGTGTTTGAATAACAGAAGTTGGTTGTCGTGCTATGGTGACCTAAGGACTTTGATTATGCATGAGTCCCACAAGTCAAAATATTCTGTTCAACCGGGTTCCGATAAGATGTACCAAGACATGAAGAAACTATATTGGTGGCCCAACATGAAAGCCGATATTGCCACCTATGTTAGCAAGTGTTTGACATGCCTAAAGGTCAAAGCTGAACACCAAAAACCATCTGGTTTGTTGGTGCAACCTTAGATTCCACAATGGAAGTTGGATAATATCACCATGGATTTTATCACCAAGCTCCCAAGGACATCAAGTGGTTATGATACCATTTAAGTGATTATAGATTGTCTTTCTAAGTCTGCACACTTTTTACCGATGAGGGAAAATGACTCTATGGACAAATTGACAAGACTGTACTTGAAAAAAGTAGTCACGAGACACGAAATACCAGTCTCAATCATTTGTGACCGTGATGGTAGATTTATGTCACAGTTCAAGAGGTCATTTCAGAAGGCTTTGGGTACTCGTTTGGATATGAGTACTGCTTACCATCCGCAGACCGATAGACAGAGCGAAAGAACCATTCAGACACTAGAAGATATGTTACGCACTTGCGCGATAGATTTTGGAAATGGTTGGGATAGGCACTTACCGCTAATTGAGTTCTCATACAACAATAGTTATCATATGAGCATTAAAGCTGCACCATTTGAGGCGCTTTATGGTCGTAAGTGTCGTTCACCTATTTGCTGGGCCGAGGTCGGAGATACTCAACTTACCAGTCCAGAAATCATTCATGAGACAACCGAGAAAATCATTCAAATCAAACAAAGAATTCAAGCCGCTCGTGATCGACAAAAGAGTTACGCTGATGTGAGGCGTAAGCCCTTAGAATTTCAAGTTGGAGACAAGGTTCTGGTAAAGTTTCGCCTTGGAAAGGGGTTATCCGTTTTGGAAACAGAGGAAGTTGAACCCGAGGTATATTGGCCCTTTCAAGGTGTTGGAAAAAGTGGGAACCGTTTCTTACAGACTCAAACTTCCTCAACAGCTAAGCAGGGTTCATAGCACGTTTCACGTATCCAATCTAAAGAAATGTTTATCCGACGAACCATTGCCAATTCCGTTGGATGAAATACATATTGATGACAAGCTTCACTTCGTTGAAAAACCAGTGGAGATCATGGATCGTAAAGTCAAGCGGTTGAAGCAAAGCCGTATTCCCATTATCAAGGTTCGATGGAACTCTAGGAGAGGTCCTGAGTTCACATGGGAATGTGAAGATCAATTCTGAAAGAAGTATCCGCATCTCTTCACAAAAACTGCACCCTCGACAAGTGTCGCGTCTTGATCCTTAAGGACAAGGCTCCTTTAACGAGGGAAGACTATAACCATCTGTTATTTCAGGTCATTTTGCGACTCAATACTTCCCATTATTTATTTTTAGGGTTTTACGTGTTTGCTTTAAATTTTTATCGTTTAGTTAAATCGCGTAAACTAAAAATCAACATTCAACGTAAACGGACATCAAACAAATAAAAGTTTACGTCAAGCAAGTGTTATATAATTATTACGAGGATAATTTATAACTGGTTTCTTAGCAGTTTTCTTTGTAGGTTCTTTGGGTGAGACTGGGACAGTCTTCTGTTTAGGTGAAGAAGGCTTCTTGAACTTCCTTACCTTCTTGGGTTCTTTAGCTCCACAGCTAAGCAAAGTAAGTCTGGAGCAGGCGGAAAAGTTCAGAATGTCTTCATAAATCAATCTCTTTTAGGAATCAAAGCTCCATACACATGACGTTCCTTAGTTTTTTCAGATAACAAATTTGTAGATACCCAATGAAGGCTTGTCGTCTCTAGCTGTGTGGAAGATTATTCTGTCTCATAGAGATTGCTTTGGTTTAAGAGATGAAGTAATTTATGAGATCTTGTGAATCTAGGATAGGATGGCTTCTTGGAAGTGAATTGTCGATTGGAAAAAATGCAAAGTCTTCTCGGAGAAGTTTAACAAAATCCACATTCTTGCAGTGATACATCACCCACAGAATTTAAGCTCTTGACAACCTAAGTTTATCAAGTCTAGCGGTTTTCTCAGAAATGCATCTGTTGAGACAGACTGCAAAATGATCCTCCAAGTTGATTCATGTTGATCAAACGAGTCAATCAGGTAGAGGCTCAATATTTCCTGTGTATCCGAGTTTGTTGATGTGCTGTCGTGTAGGGTCAATTTATTGATTACCAAGTTTTAAATTTATATTTAGCCGACTTAACCAAAAATAACACTTTAATGGGCAGTGTACCCGATCGGGTGAAGTTTCATGGTAAGTAGGGTGTCGAACACTAAGAGCGAGGTCGTTAACCTTATAATCTATCAGTATTTAATACTCAAGTTTAAGTTTAATTCTAATTATTTGTTAAAGCTATGCTATATACTCTTCTAATGGATATGGGCGGTTTTCTGCCTAAGAGACTGGCACAGGTTTTATGGTGACAATAATCAATTCTAAACACAATAAACATGCAAGAAAACAATCAGAAGATAAAAGAGCGGTACAAGCCAAATAATAGAAAACTATATTAGCCATATTAAATCTGATTAAATGCTGGCTTGTTTATTTAGTGCAATGATTTCTTATCTCAAAACGGCATATCATTCTTAAGACTTAGGCGAGCCATCATCCTAAGACCAAGACACGTTAAATGTTGTCACAATTAACGTATCCGCATAAAGCATCCTTTTAGTTTAATTATAATCTATCTAGGGATTATAGCAATGATGATCTTGATAAACCCTAGCCTATCAGGACTTTACCCACTTACTGTTTGATGATATTTTATATACTGGTAGTCCACTATTCAAATCTTTATCAATTAATCAAGACCATACTTGTTAAAACATTACGGGTCACCTGCTGGTCTAACTAAGCTCTTAATTTAAAGACAAAGGCAGAATGTTACTTGTGGTCCTATTGGTCCAGTAATATAAAACACGATATGGAGAGCTATCCCAATATCTAGCTTACTTGTTAGGCGTAACTAGACCCAGTTGAATGGTAGGTCACATATTCAAACACGTAGACAAGTATCATGTGATAAACATAATTAAAATTTTAATGATAAATTAAGAAAATCAATTTTAAAACAAACCAAACATTAAATCTTCATTAAGATGGCTAATACCCGAGGGTATTAGCCCATAACCATTGTAATTATACAAGCGTGATCAAATAACCAAGGTAAACTAAACGTTTTACCGAACGATACCAAAAATTAAATGATTACAAGAGTATAGGAATTACACGGTGTCTTCTATGGAATCGTGATTGATGCTTGACCTTTGGCTACTCTTCTTTCCTTTAGAAAATCATCTTTTATGTGTATGGTATGAAGAATATGATTTTGCACACTGAAAACTCGTTTTTGAGTCTTCTATTTATAGTCACTAAAAAGGCTGGATATGCCATATTAGGCTAGGCCAATACGGCGTATTAGGGTGTATCCCTTGGAGTGCGCGCAAAGTTTATAATCACTTTGAAATATCTTCCTAAAATATATTATTCACCAAATCTCTAAATTGTTATCTTGCTGGATACGACGTATGGTAGGAGTTGGATACGTTGTATTGGGAAGTGAGAATACGCGTTTTCTTGTGAAGTCCAGGCGCTGATACGCCGTATCTCTTTTTGTGGATACGGCGTATTGGTCAGAATTAGTCAATCTTCAAATATCTTTGATTTAGCTCAAAAATATGCGCCTTTTAGCATGTCTTCACAAATCACTCCTCATTTACTGCAAATAACACTTTTAAGCAATTAAGTACAAATTCTTGCAATAATTATATAAAAGTGGTTAGTTTATTCGGGATAAATGATGGTATAAATGTGACGTTATTTGATGTCATCATTTAGAAAAGAAGGTCTTTGTGCATATGAGTTTGAAGGTCTCATACGTGGTGTGGGTAAGATATGTCTAGGGTTAACTCGAGGTCTTGTGTATCCAAGTCCATTATGTAAATCCAATCACTGTAAAGAGACCAACACCTCACGAAATATGGAAATGAAAACACTCAGATCACTCAACTAATCTAAGGTGTAACATTTAATTGGTACGCTCATTTGCTCGTTTGTGATTAGCTTCATATCATATGCTTGGCAAGGATACACATCTCCACCACTAGAGCTAAGGAGAAACAAGTCAAAAGGTAAATTGGGTTTTTATTATAAAGCTTAGGGGTTGATTATTCTAACAATCTTCACCAAAATACCTACACACAAGGTAGCTTAAGCACACAATAACAAGCCCGAACGACGAAATAGACATGTATGTTCGATCACATCCTTATTCGAGTTTAGCCAAGGGTTAGGATGAAGAATGATATAGGGTAGGGATCTTCTAACTTTCACCAAAAGTAATAAACCAACAAGGTGGCTGAATCACGCATACATGGCCGTAACGACGGAATAGACATGCATGACTCGATCTTAACCTCCTTCGAGTAAAACCTAAGGTTAATTGCTAGGAAAGAGAAGTAAATTGTTGTTAAATAAAATTCAAAAAACAAATAGATTAAGCTTGAACAAATAAGGTAGTTGCTAGTAACTTTTCCTGACCGTTTCATGATAAAGACTCGAAATATATACAAATGCCTCGATCTTAGAAATGACAAAGACAACCTAAGTTGGCGTTCCCATAACGGTCAACTTCCCGAACATCCCAAAGTTACATACTTTTACAAAAGTGGTGATATCAGCCACTTTATACAAAACTATACATCGTTGATTTTTATCCACATATCAACGAATAATCGATCCTTCCAAGAATTTCATCGGTTTAAGTTTAGCGAACCGACTATGAATCATTCTTCTCTTTTTTGATGCATTTTCTATTTTTTTTTCATAACATAAACCTAGGTGTAATTTCACCGTCTTTACAATCATAATTCATCCGGATAATTTTTTTTCTTTTAACACTTCATCTTCGGATATTACACATAATCGCGAAAGTAGCAAAATACACGAGCTACATATTTTCCCATTGCATTGTGCAATTTTCCGACCTAGCCGGAGATAGAAAATTTTACTTTGACACAGGAAATACAAAACTTTACACAAAAGCAACTAGCAACTTTGATTAAGTAGGCTTAATCTACAGGGTAGGCTAAGGTGTAATGAAATAAACGTATGGTGTAAAAAAGACAGGAATGGCTCAACAGGTTTTTCTAGGGGATCTTACTCTTATAGTAAGAGTAAGCAAAGGGTTACATGGGGTTTAACTAACTGGTGTAGTTAGTTAATTTTACAATATTTAGGCTTTTTGGTGTATTCCTAGAAATTTACCAGTTAAAAATGTTTCTCCAACTAAATCCATAGTAATCATCGTTGTGGTCTCGAGTGATATACCAAGCCAAGTTCTAAAGTCCACTACATCACCGACACACTCATAATTTTTGTAGAATTTTTAGTAAACGTTTGGAAACGGAATAGGCTTAATTCTCACAATTTGGTATTAAGGGTTATAGTGCGCGAGGTTATGTAACTAGTAATTTTTACAAAAGTTATTGCGTAGAAAAAAATTTTACATTGACATAATTTAAACATATAGCATATTATTTGAAAAGAAAGGATAAGAAGGCGTCTAATATCTCCATCCCCCGACTTCAAAATTATAACTACGTCCTCGTTGTATAGATAAAATAGCTAAAGAAATGAGAAATAGAATTAGAACGAGGAACTCCCCTGATACGTTGCTCGGGATGATTCTCTAGTTTGAGCTCTTGAGCAAAAGTGTGTTGACGAGGCGTCAGAATGCTAGTACGAGTTCAACACAGTCTTTTTCAGAATATACCATAATCGTCGATTTCCTATAGCCAAGGTCCTGCATAAAGTTTTAGAAGACAAAAGTACAATTCCTATCTCGGTTATACAATGGTTACAATGCAGGAAAATAACTAAACACACTACTGTACAGGGATCAATACGCCGTATCCCAAACCTAAGGATACGCCGTATGGTTCCTGTAAAAACAATTAAAAAATTTCAAAGTACTGGAAATTAAATTACATAACGTCCAGACACATCCATACGCTGTATCCAAAGTGGTTTGATACGCCGTATGAAGTGTCTGGGAAGATGATGAGGTGTCATTTTATACACTTTTTCAGGGTCGTTTAGCCCCCTAAATCGGGCATTATAAGCCCAAAAAGAGGTACTTAACTTTCCTATTTCCAGTATTTCACATTTGAAGGCATTTGGAAAGAAATTACACATGTGACTTGGCTCATTTGGAGAAGAAACTCCGAGACTACGGACCTACCCGCATCCCATCTCTCAAGATAGTCCCTCAGAAAGTGAGACGAGCGTCACAAGATACAACGTGACCCCGTCACAACGAAGACTCAAACGACGTACAAGATCCAGGACGGCGTCAGATCACCACGACCCAACCCATTAACTAGAAAATTCTCTTCATGCGGCGTCACGATTAAAACGCGACACCTTCACAACTACTTTTCTATAAATACAAACCCAAATTTAGTGTTTTAGAGTGTGTAACTTAGAATAAAAACATAGGTAAGAACCCTAGTTCGTTTAGCAGCTGTTAGGGACGATTTAAGGCCTAAAATATAACAACCCATAATTTTCTTCTATGTAATTATCCATCTATTAAATTAGATGCAATTTTCCTCAGTGTAATTTCCATCTATTAAATTAGATGCAACCATTTTCATGGAAAGATTTTTGCTTTATTCCATTCATAATGTAACGTAACTTACATTACAAAAGTAAACGAGCTCACGCAATCTACCAATGCCAATTCCATCAACGTTTATATCAAGTAAACATTATAATATGTCAAGCAATATGTTTTAAACTCCATTTTTACCATACGTTATCTATTTAACGTACTATTTATAACGTTTAATATAAAACGGACTTTATACGTTCAACGTTTATATCAAACCCTAACTACATGTAATATTTACATACAAATCAAATGTACAAGCTAATAAGGCATGTGTACAAGTTACCAATGCATAATATTTGAATATCTTTTCCCTCCAAAACCAAAGTATAATTCCTTTAAGCTCATAGTACAAACCGATTATGCACAACATTCAAATTAAGCATTTTTCCCTCCAATTTCTATGAGCTTTTGTATCACCTTTCTAGCATAGATTACAAGTCTTTCTAGCTTCACATTTGAACTAATATTTCCCTCCAAATCTCAACCCTAGCTCATCCAAAACCTTAAACCCTAACCTGAAACCCTAATTGAACCCGACAATCCCTAAACTAGCTTAAACTAGTTCGAACCTAGCTAGCACTCACCACCATGATCCACCACCTTGTCTAGCACCTTTTCATCACCTCCTTGTCACCACCTAGCTAGCACACAAGCACCTTGTCACACCCTTGCTCACCAAGTAAAACCCTTTGTCACCTCCTTTGTTATTCGAACCCTCTCCACCACCCTACACCTCTCTAAGCTACATACTAGCTCTTATTAGTCACCCTAGCTCACCTTGGACACCACTCCTCCACAACTTGGCCACCACTCTTCAAAACTTGGCCACCACTCCAAGTTTCAAGCCATATATATAGCCAAAACATGCATGCCTTAATAAACTTATTATTAAGCTAAATACGACCTCAAAACTATGTTCTAGCCAAGCCCTAGAAGAGAAGAAAAGGTCTTTAAGCTATTTTAGAACCAAGGTTTAAGAAGAAAGGAGTTCTTGATTCATCTCCAAGCTTTCGGGTTACATTTCATCATTTTTGACCCATATCAAGCCATTTTCGATCCATTCAAGCTCTAGTAAGCCTCATATCTTGTTCTATAAAAATAGCGGTTACAACATTTAAAAGTGTTTATTTCCGAATCCGCAAGTAGTGATTCAGTAAATCAAGTAAAGTATTTAAAAAGTGGACCACAAATCGACGTAATGGTGGACTAAGTACAATTCCTAAATCCGAAGTCCTAATAACAAAGTAATGTAGACAAGAGAAACACATTCATCAAGTCTAAGTATATATTATTGCACTAAGCTCATGACACCGAAGCCTTAACTAGATTTTTGCCCCAATCAGAATATAGGATGCTTGCCAACAACCTAACATATCTCAATGTTAAATGCACCCGATCAAACTAGTGACCCAAGTAAGGGTGGGGATTGTCAGTCCCGATAGATCTATCCACAACACCAGCGCTCACTATAATAGCAATTAACGTTCATGATAAGTAGGGACTTCACGGCAATAAGGTAACTTAGGCATTAATAATCAGGCAGTAATCTGGATAGCATACACTTAGAAAAACCACTGTTGTCCAATATAAAACAAGCAATGTAATTCACCCCAGTAGATTTTGTAATCAATTGTAAAAAGTGGGGGCTAAACTCAGCAAAGTATTGAAAGGTAATTGTACTGTAGTAAAATATACAAGTTTGTAAACGAGCATGTATTCCCCTCGCGGGTTTATAAAACATTGAAAAGATTTTAAATGCGAGACTATAAACTCACAAAGTACTAAAAGGTAATTGTATTGTAGTAAAATATACAAGTTTGTAAACGAGCATGTATTTCCCTCGCGGATTTATAAAACATTAAAAATATTGAAATGCGAGACTATGAACTCACAAAGTATTAAAAGGTAATTGTATTGTAGTAAAATATACAAGTTTGTAAACGAGCATGTATTTCCCTCGCGGGTTTATAAAACATTAAAAATATTGAAATGCGAGACTATGAACTCACAAAGTATTGAAAGGTAATTGTACTGTAGTAAAATATACAATTTTGTAAACGAGCATTTTATTCCCCTCGCGGGTGTTAAAAACATTGGAAAAGATTGAAATGCAGAACTAAGAACTCACAAAGTATTAGAAAGGTAATTGGTATTGTAGTAAAATATAAACAGAGTTTGTAAACGAGCATGTATTTTCCCTCGGCGGATTTATAAAACAATAAAAATATTGAAAAATGCGAGACTAGTGAAAACTCACAAAGTATTGAAAGGTAATTGTATTGTAGTAAAATATACAAGTTTGTAAACGAGCATGTATTCCCCTCGCGGGTTTATAAAACATTAAAAAGATTGAAATGCGAGACTATGAACTCACCTCGAGTGAATGGAAATCAACAAGTATTCACAAAAGAAAAATGCGTCACGAAGGAATCCGAAGGCAACCTAATCCAATATAGGTCGTATAAGTACCGAGTACTTGAATATAATCTTATAGTTGTTACATCGTACTATCGTTCGGGCTATCATAATCTAAGAGGTCATGACATGACGTTCGAGGAGTTAGGACACTTTAAATCGTAAATCCAACAACTCGTCGATACGCCATCCGAAGAGGCCTCATTATGAAACTCCCTAGTAATATAGTACTTTGATAACCACATAATATTCTAATATAAGCTTCAATCACCAACTAAATGGTTTTGGTAAAATTGTGTTTAAGAAGTTAAAACGTATATAATATAATCGTTTTAGTCAAAACTGGCGTCACTTTCGCGTGTTTAAACCCGATTCTCAGTGTTTCTTAGTGTCCATCTTTTCGTATAAGACTTATCCGATATTTGACATTTTCATAAATTTTCTCCCCTGATGAACAGTAACTTTTACTGTTCATGACAGACGTGTGTTTTATATAATTCGTATTTGTTGTCGTAAAACCCGTAAACGTCGTATTTTATTCGTTATAGCTCCGTTTTCAACGATTCTTTCGAGGACGTTCTCGTATTTGAAAGTTCTATATTTTTATGAGGTTTACAAAAATATAACTTTCTGTCATGAATAGTAACTTTTATGAAAATAGTTTTATAAAGTATTAATTGTTGTAAACTCGCGAAATTCATAACTCGTTCGTTATTAATTGAAAAATTACGATTCTTATCATTTTGGAATCCTAAAAATATGTATTATTTATTAAAAATATCAAACTAGCTATTTGATATAAGTTTTATAAAAGTCATTTTATAAACTCCGTTTAATTAACGTATAACTCGTTTTTAACGTAATTTTTTCGTTATTAATCCGTTTAACAAGTTTCTTACCTTTTCGGAATCGTCATGATTTGTATTATTTTATAAAAACATAAAATTCCCTGTTTGGAATTCGAAAACCTACTGTCCCAAAATGATCTTTTATATAATTTATTTATATATATATTTTTTATAAACTTACAAACCTCACAATTTACCACAAGTCCTTTTTATAATTATATGATACACATGGTTATATCATCTAATAATTTCCATAAGGATATCATATTTGTCTAAGATTATCAGAGGATCATAAGTTGTTGGAACTTGTACTATGAAATCATCGGGAAACAGTTCTAAATGAGAACGAACTTTTTAACGACGGGGTTGGACGGAATAAAAACTACACAAGGTTTTTAAATAATGGGAACTTGTGTTATATATGATAGTATGGGGTTTAGGTGTATACTTATTGTTTTAGGGTAAGAAAGAGAAAACTGGAATAAAAATAAAACTTTAAGCTACGGAAAAGAGGGGATGTTAGCGTGCATATGTGAAGGGGCGCGGGGGTGGGCCACCCGGAATCGACCGCAGCGTGGGGACTGTGCGCACGACCCCCGGGGCGGGGGGGTGCGGCTGCTGACCCCCAGGTACCCCCCCTTCGCACGAACCCCTCCCCCCGATGAGACGCTCGCCCATCCGTCGTGGCCTGAAAACGCTTCCGTAACAATCAGCCAAAAAAACTCCAACCCCCCCACCTTACACTCCACGAATCCTACAGTAACATGAAACCCCCAAAACCCGTAATCCTAACATCACATACCCCCCCTTCCCCTTAGATCCCCCGCACCCCTAAGCCACCTGCGTTATTCGCCCCTCTTCAAATTATCCCCTATCCTCACAACATCTTCTCTCTAACATATCCTGTATCGTCGAAACTCCACCCCCACACAGATCCCTCACGAGACCCCAAAACATCCACCCCCTACACCAACACAAAAATCCTGATAACCACCTGTCAACCTCCTGTAGAATACACTATAAACGCACAACCACAGCTCATATAACCCCACCATACACTACGAACCTAACGTAATAAAGGTAGACCTATAGATGACTGCATTAAGATGAGAAAACAAATGCTAACCCGTGTTTAGCCTTAAAACCAAAGCTTGCCCTTACGAAACCCCACTATATTCACACGAAACCCACATCATGCTTTTACTTGATTAATACTTTGAAAAAGTAGCCAAAGCATGAGATCCCCTATAGCAGAACCATTAGAATGAAGAAGTATATAAGTAAAGGGTTTAGAATCACATTATGTATGGTTTGTGAAGGGGGGGGGGGGTTGATGTCCCGAAGCAAGTATAGAGCCACAAGGGAGTTTTGTTTTGGTTTCTAGTTAAATGTAAAGCAATAATGTGTTTTACTTTCACTTTATGTAAACAGTATATAAGTGTGTAAATCAACGTCAAAGTGACAAGGTAAAGGTGCAAGGCATGGTCCAAGTCGCCAAAGCATGGTCATGTGATGGTCTTGGTCCTTAGGTAAGGTCTCAAGAGTCAAAGTATGCAAGGTAATGGTTTAGGACAATATGAAGTATGGTGTAGTATTTGACCAAATGGAAGTCCTAAACTCATTTTATCATGTATATCTTTAGTATATGTAGCCAAGATTTTCGCAAAATAAGATAACCATGATAAATTTATGTAATTTTTATGTATTGAGTACTAAAATGGGTATTTGTTGAAGCGTAGAAAGTTTTTTGTGGTACCGGGAGAGCTAAACGCATTTATCGCGAAACGTATACACTTACGTAACACAAAAAACAAAATATAAAAAGTTAATTAAACCCCAACCCTAAAAACCGAAACTCTAATCACCTCGATAACACCTTAACTAGCTCGAACTAGGTCTAAACCAAGCAACCACCCTTTCACCACCATGCCGCCACCTCACCACCACCTTGTCCCCAACTTGCTAGCTCCCTTTCACCTTCTTGTCACCACCTCATCAACTTGCACCTCAAGCAAAACCCTTTGTCACCTCCTTGGTTAGAACCTAGCTTCTAATAGTCACTAGTTACAACCTTGGCCACCACTTCTTCCCTACTTGGCCACTACTCCTCTTAACTTGGCCTCCACTCCAAGTTAGAGCCCTATATAAAGCCGAAACATCTACACCTTCATAACTCACCACAAAATCAAACCATCACTTGTAACAATGATCTAGCTGAGCCCTATAAGAGAAGAAGGAAAGAATTAAGCTATTTAGGAAGCCAAGGAACAAGAAAGAAAGGTTCTTGATTCATCTCCAAGCCATTTCAACCCGTATCGACCCATTTCGACCCATTCGAGTACTAGTAAGTCCTATCACTTGTTCTATAAGCTCTTGGTGTGTTTTAGATCTTATATAAACTTTGTTTTAACCATGTGATCAAACAAAACCACGTTGGAAATCTTTACACAAAACCAAACCCTAATCGAGCCCTAAATGACGCGTTTTGGAAACCCTAAGTCCATGCGAACCCTAATAAGCTAGCTTAAGCTTATTCCTATCCTAATAAGCTCCTATCCATCTTTATAATTTTGTCAGAAAATCTCTTGAACCCTAAACCCACACATTTGGTTTTCCTAAACCAAACGCATGCTTAAAAACCCTAAAAGCTCTTTTCGTGAACCCTATAAGCTAAAATCCATAAGCTGATTTAATAAGCTATTCTAATAAGCTATTCTATCATTTTTATAAGCTTAGAAACAAACTCTAAAAGCTAGAACCCACCAAGTTATGATTTCAAAACCAAACACACCCTTTTTGAGTTTTCGAGCTAATAAGCTCATTTCATAAGCTTTAAGCTTATAAAAATAACTTATTTTAGCTTATTGTGATAATCTTTATGCTGCAAATTGATTTTGAGATTAAAAATACAAAGTAAATGATTTTTGGACTAAGAATTCAATTAAAATGACCCTTAGGGGTAAATATCGTAACATTTTGAAAACTATTAAACTTTCGGGCCAAAAGTGTAATTATCCTAAACTTAAAACCACAAGGGCCTGTTTTGCCATACTTTAAAGTTAAGGGTTAAATGTTTTAAAAATATAAATGAGGTTTTAAATTGTAAAATATATATACCAAGGGTATATATAGCCATTTTCAAATTCTCAAAGGTATAAAATATAATATTTATATATATATTTAATAACAAAAATATATTTATACATTATAAGACTCGATTCTATTTAAATCCGACACATTCATTGTTTCATTCATCGATCGAAACATTATAAAATCAATTATGTTAAATATTTAACATAATTTATCATCCACTAGCTTTTGAAGAAACTTAAAAAGATAAAATCTTATCATTTAAACTATAACGTATCACGTTACTAGGGAATTTCATGTGAGGGGATTTCATTTAGGTAGATGTTTTAACGAGTAGTTGGATTTATAATTTAAAGTGTCTTAGCTCCTCAAACGTTTACTACATGACCTCTGAATTATGATAGCCCGAACAATGATACGATGTTT
>BQNB010068167.1:10764-33937 GCA_026074375.1 Tanacetum coccineum
CGTCAATTCATAGTCTGGACCGAATCGATATCCAGTGTCACAAGTTTGATCCATATAGGATCTCACAAGTCACCTACCGCAGAGCTTGTTTGATGTTGGCTCTGGAAGGATTTTCATCGTCATTGTGAATACTTAGGTATCACTCTGATGTTCTGGCAAAATCACAAGGATAATCCGTATGACTCTTAAGATATTACTTGTTTCCACAGTGTATGAAAAACAAATATATTAGAATAGTGTCCTAGTAAGATTTATGGATGATCTCTTTATGGCTCTATACTCGATAGTGCACTTTAGTTTTAGTAATCGGAGGTTGTAGCAGATTGCCACCTTTTCAATACCAACTAACTCGCAGTGAGAAAGTCGATAGAAATGTGTGTAATCTCCGTGAGAAATGAAACAAGAGTCTTTTGAGAGACCTTGAGTGGCTAGGGAGGGTTGTGCATCGCATCACTAGGTCCATGATGACTATCTTCAATACCAAACAACAGCTTAATGTTTCTGATAGCATATGTATTGACCCGGTTTCTGCCTAAGTGTAAGGAAGGCTTCTTCTTTTCACCCTGTTACCCATAAGATTCTAGCCTAAAACACATGATCCGGAGGTCGGGGAGGATAAAAGAAATAGAGAGCCATATTATTAAGAGAGAAAAGTAAAGAGGGAAAGATGTGTGTGTTTTCTAGAGAGAGAAACACACACACTTTATGTTACAAATGATTATCCTCACCCCTCCATGGAAGTATGGAGGGGGTATATATAGGTCAAGACAAGGGAAACTATTCTAACTTAACAATTCTAGTCCCTGCATGTCTTGCCTAATGATAACTAGTGTAATTCCATATAAGTCGACATATTTTAAGGCTAACAATCTTCCCCCAATATGTGGACATACGGAATTACTTACAACGTTCCTAACAAGTACAAATACAACATAGTAAAATGACATTCAAAGCGCTTTCAATGCTGAAGATGACGTCTTTGTCTTCAAGTCTTGATACTTGTACTCCAGCTTGGATATTCTGTGTCTTTACTTGTTCTGGAACCATTGTAGTATGCATGAGTTGGATTAACTTCCCCCCAAATCATGCATCATGTCTTTAAAAGCTTTCTTCATAGACTCCTTTTTGGCGAAGTTTCTGAATCAGCTTCCCCCAAACCAACATCCCTATTTTGAGCAGATTCTTTCTATCATTGACATTTAAAGTACACAACGGAATTTTGTAGAAGAATCATCCAATACCCGAGGTACACACTTTATCCCTTTTAACGAAGTTGAAATCATAGCACCAAAATCAATTAAGGCTCAGAAATGCACTTTGCTTCCTCTTGGATAGTGCTGATGTGAATTGCTACACCAAAGTCAACTAAGAATCTCCCCCGAAGCAAGGTTTCCTACAGATTCTAAGCTTCCATGTTCAAAGACATATTTTGAATGCTTAACAATCTCCCTAATGACGTGGTTCTTCGAATTCCTAAGTTGATCATGAATCTATGCTTCCCTTGAACATGTTGAAATTGAATCTTCAACGCAGTTTCTTGAATCTTTGGTCTTTATCATGTTGTAGGCTTGTTCCTCCATGCTTTGTGATCTTTGATCTTGAGCCTTTGTCATTGTCTTTCGACTTTGTCTTCTGTTATGAGATCTTTAAATATTTTCCTTGTTTGTGTTTGTTGGTCATTTTCTTAGCCATCAAGTTTTGCGTCTTTTCTGGTCTTTGGCACAACATACTCCAACATGTGCATGAACTCTTGAATGCTTACTAATAATCTCCCTTGACATCTTTATCTTGAAGTTCTTGATATCTATACGGAAGATCTTGAATATCAAAGTTTGCGGAAGTCTTTGTCTTGTATGAACTTTAGCATTCTTGATTCTTGAATCTTGATGCTTACAGTATGTCTTTGTGGTTTGAACATAAGCATGTGGTAATGAATCCGACTCTGCTGGAAAGAGGTTGTAACACCATCATCAGTACTTACATTTTAATGTTAGTGATAAACAGATATGTATGAATATGGCTTTGTCATTCATCACAGTTTGGTTACATTAACCTCCGACTCTGTGAGGACCGTTTCACAATATAAATACTGTACCTGTGATCAGGTAGATTCAATTTGACTAATCCAGTTACAACATCCACAACAGACAGTCAAATGCATAACAACATCATGACATCTTGTTCAAGGGATCGTCCAACAATGCTTGCAACTGGAAGATATGCTCAGTGGCAATCACGTTTCTTAAGATGCATTAACACAAGACCAAATGGTGATACCTTAAGGAAATGTATTCTACAAGGTCCTTACATAACTTCTACTTTCATAATTCCAGCTGAACCTACAACAGATGATTCTCCATAAGTTCCCGAACCAAACTGCATTTGAGAGCACTCTTGAGAATGTCTCTCTGAAACCCGTTATCACAAAATCAATTAAACCCGGAATGCACTTAATGCTTCCCTGCCAGGATAGTGCTTATTTGAAATGCTACACCAAAGTTAAGCTAAGTCCCGAAGTGTAAGCAAATTATCCCTTTAAGGAATCATCCTTCACAAGTGTACATCTTACATCAACTAATACTGCTTCTATACTGTATCATGACATTTGGTCTTGGTGAATATCCGTTCAGGGGTACATGCGAGAAATCAACAACAAATATTCTCACTTATGTAGAATACTTCACAAACCATACTTAGTAAAGTAGTGTATAATACTTCCCCCTGGAAGTTGACCTAATTACATCAAAGTACACATTTTCCCTCATGATTGTTTCGAACTCTCAAAAGCATCAGTGACGTGTACGACCATATACTCGAGAAGTTCTTGTCATAAGCAACAATCTTGAAAAGTTATTAAAACATTAAAAACATTGAAAGCATTTGCTGAGACTGTGAGTACAAAGAGCGTACTATAACTTTAAATATCCCGTGAGAATTGATGATTACATCTCAACCTTTAAACTCTCTGGCTAACTTACCAACCTTGTATTCTGTCGGCTATTGCTGTGACCACTTGGTGAAGTAATCCTGATATACCAAACTTGAAAATGAAGTAAAGTTCCCCAAATTTGTTACTTAAGCTTGCACTGTTGTTGATTAAAGAACGATGCAAATGCAAATTTCTAATTACCCTATATCCGCCATCAAAAGTATAAAAAGTACAACACCCTTGAAATTATCCACATCGACATCTACATGTGACACTGAGTACTACAACGTAACTACCTTTACAGTGGATAGTTATCCAGGTCCTTCAACCGAACCACCCCTACCACTCAACCACCTCCGACTACGCAAAAAACTAGATAATCCAAGTCTCAATCATAACTGTATACGATCAAGCAAGTCATCAATCGATAGAGTGGGTTTGAAGAAAAGAGGTAGAAAGTAGAAGGAAGTCTCGATGATGAAATAAGTAGACACCTTCGTGAAACCCACTTCAATCTCAAATACAAGATACCAAATCAACTTTGGGATCGCTTGACATTAAAATCCAAATCACATAGGCCTAATTGGACTCGTTTTAATTATGAGAGATCTTTAATGATTCAATATTGGATTAAGTTGTAAGTTGTTTGCTTTGGTGTATCCTTTCGTATCGAAAAATGCCTTGTTTCGAAATATTGGGTTTCACCGAAATTGACATTGATTGAAACATTGGAATGTACCAAAATTGGTTGAAACAGGAAATTGTACACATTCCGCAAAACCATTATATAGCACATTCCGCAAGAATTTACACATTCCGCAAGAATTTACGCATTCCGCAAGATCTTGTTTTGCACATTCTGCAAGATCTTGTTTTGAAAATTCCGCAAGATTAAAGTTTGCACATTCCACAAGATTCAAGTTTTCACATTCCGCAAGATCTTTACACAAACCTCAAGATTTTTAAAATTTTTGCCATAGTTTCTTTTTGTGTAATTGTCATAAACCACAAGATGGATTCCCTGTATATGACAGACAAACCATAATAAAACTATAAGCACAACCGCTAAGAAAGTTCAAATTTGTACAAAACTGTAAGAAATCTGCCTCTAGAACTCTTGCACAAACCACAAATACATCACACAACCCGTAAGCATCATACTTATATACACAAACCGCAAACATTCAAATATCAAACCCAGGCAAACCATAAAAACCCATATTTTCAAATCAAAATAAGATAGAATTGATGATACAATAAGCTTTCTAAAAGGTCACAAGGTAGAAAGGTACAAGTTTGATATCGAAAACAATAACAAATTAAGCTAAAAAAAAGCTTATGTCTGGTTTGAAGAAGTTTGAACTAAGTAAGCAATAAAGAAAGCTTGCAAAGATTCAGTTTTGAGTTGTTATAATCTATGATAACATGTAAGATAAGCTAAAACAATAGAAGAGAACAAAGCTTCAAGCTTTATTTGTACTATATATCCAACACCAATTGAGCAGTTGCCTTATGCTTATAAAAAAGCACGAAACACCCCTAAAAATCAACAAAACAAACACAAATTTACTCATAATCGTAATAGCCAAATTTAGTACCTGTGAATATCATTTCACTTACTAATCAAAGCAAAGAAATTAAAGATAAAAAAGATGAAGAAAGAAAAGAGAAAAGGAAAACAAGAGAGCAGAACTATAAGAGAAAAAGAAAGAGTGGTGGATTGAAACAAATGTGTAAACTTACAAAAAAACTATAACCAACCCATCACATGTGTGAGAAGGGGTATTTATACTTAGTTACCATAAGGCCCCCCCCTTGGACGCAATGGGCCTTTCTAATGGGCCCCTTGCTTGTGATTACAATGGGCTTTATCGCATAATAACATGACACAATACTTACATAAATGAGCCCGATTACCCTTTCTACCATATTACATAACAACAGATAGGCATATAGATATAATAAAGACTGATCATTCCATGATCAAAACCGAGCTTCTTTCCTTTGTCCGACTCATATTTTTGAGGCCTAACGAAGGTGTTCGAATATTCTTTAAAAGTGCTATAATGGCTTATTTTTGATAGTAAAATCTCTCAGCTTAAAACCTAATTTTTTAAAGAAATCATTAGAAGATGTGCTTGGGTAGGTGAACAATACTTTGGGCTTCTTGCTGAAAAATGTAGTACTGCAAAGTCAAAGTTTTGGCAAGTTGAAGTACTTGATTTACTCTTGGAAGCATTAAAGCCATTTGTGTCTGTCACAAGCCAAGTAATGGTAACTAGTGGTCTTTAAAGAATATATAAGTGGTTCATCTTATCAGAACCATTGTGTTTTGATCAAGGAACTCGTGACAAATATGCCCGAAAAGCAAGCCAGGAGGGCTAAAGTTCATAGATTTTGTGGTAGAATGTTTCATATATTAAGCACCCTTAAATTATAAGGAATATTCATCTCAATCTATGAGACTCTAAAGTCGCGCTATTGGTTTGTGGAAAAGAAATTGGTAAAGCTTTTCTTGATTTGAAAAAGAAAGAGTAGGTTTTTTTATAGATTTTAGTTTTGGTGTAAAAAGAAACTTTTCGAAGCGTTCTGTTAGAGATGCTACAAACTAAGAAACTACACCTTCAAAAAATTTTGCTAGGACGACTTCCATTTGAGTGGCGTATGGAGTAATTTTTGAAATTTTCTCATATTTTTTTATTTACAAGAACCTTTTATCTATATTTTGGTGTAACGTGTAACTTTTGACATTGTTTTGATATATGCGTTAGATACTTAAGTTAAACAATAATCTGGTTACTTCAAGAATTGTTGTTGTGTTGGTTATATATGTTATGGGTTCTTGTATGCATGTGAAGTTGACGAGTCCTGAAAGCTGCTAGATATCAGGGATCATTTCAGATACTATGATCTCAAAACTAGCCAAACTCAAATGCGTCTCTTTTCAAAAGTTACTAA
Source organism: Tanacetum coccineum (assembly GCA_026074375.1). Lineage (NCBI taxonomy): Eukaryota > Viridiplantae > Streptophyta > Magnoliopsida > Asterales > Asteraceae > Tanacetum > Tanacetum coccineum. The sequence continues at coordinate 16,652 of BQNB010068167.1, forward strand.
AAAGGTTAAATAAGATGATTGCTCATTTTGCTATTGAACTGGTGTAAATTTCTCATTTTTTTAGTGGAAAGTTCTTTTTTCAGAACAAATATCAATCAAGTTTCTCAATCAGATCAGAAGTTTCTCAGGAACTGGTTTAAGTACAACCTCGAAACAGGGTAAAAAGTAAAAAAAATTCTTTTTTTATAAAAAAAATAAAAAAAAAAAAGGAAAAAAAAGAAAAAAAAAGGAAAGGGGGGGGGAGAAAAAGGAAGGGGAAAAGGGGTAAGGATAAGCGCGAGAGAGGAAGGGAGCGGCGGAAGGGGGGGGGGTTGGGGGGGTTGGGGTGGGGTTGGGGTTGGGGTGGGTGTTGTGTATGGTGGGGTTAAAAGAGAGAGTGGGGGAGGAGGGGGTGTGGATTGTGTGGGTTATTTTGAAAAGTGACAATTAGGTAACTCTGTGCATATAAAAACTCGCGGTTCGTGTCGAACCCGATTGACCTGATTTTTTTATTTTTTTAATATAAGTTTTGATGTATATTGTATTTAAAGAGAAAAAAAAAAAAAGATTTTTTTTTTACGGGGCGTGTTATTAATGCGTACACACTGCAGGGAGGATGCGGAGTAGTATGTGTTAGGTATCTCTTAACGAGTACAAATATACATTAAAACTTATATGAGAAAAATAAAAAAAACAGTCAATCGGACGACCCGAAAACCCGATAAAATCACAAGAGATAAATAAGTGTCACTTTCAAATACCAAAAATGAATAAAAAAGAAGAAAACTACGAGAGAGGGGTTACCTCCTTGAGGTTGATTAGAATAACTATGAGGTAGGTTATAGGTCAAGCTAGTGTTAGGTTTTACTGTCGGTTAGCATTTTCGTGCCTTTCACCGCAATAGACAATCAAAGGAAATGTTTTACTGTCGGTTCATGATTGTTTAATAATGAAACTTTGCTTAAACGTTTTGTGTTCTTTTTGTAATTTTAACTTGTAATCAATAAAACTTTGCTCAAACGCTTTGTATTCCCCACCAAACCTTGATTTGTTGACATCTCCACTATATGCACCTATATATGCTGCAAGTACTTAGGATAAAATCATTCAACCTGTCAAATCATCAAATTTGGTTTAACACTATGAATCGTACCAAAAGGTGGCAATTAACGTATATATTACACTTCGTGTAAAAGTGAAAGTTAATTTCTTCTACATGCTTGTAAGTTGTAACCTTTATATATATGAAAATTATATGCTTTACATGGTTTGATTATGAGATATTTAAGCTTTTAAGTAAACTCTTTGTAGAACATGTAATGTTAGTACTATAAAATTTATGCCATAGTAATGTGTAACATTCTCCCTGCCTTGACGTAGTCTTAAAATCACACAAGTGTTTGCATTGCTTTTGAGCAAAATAGGAATTCGCCTAAAGAGGCTTAACCCTTTTATTCCTACTAACTGTATAATATCACAAGTGATATATAACATTGATTACATGTTAAAATTTACAAAAATGTTCGCCTAAGTAACTAGAGTTTCATTTTGTTTACTTGGGTTACTACAAGTATGAAACATGACTTTGAGGTTACTAAAGTTATGAAAATATACGTAAACATCACTTAACTTGTAAAAATGCGGCATTTATGTTACTTATAAAAAAAGAATGTATTCAGGTTACTCGAATAACACTGAAATTATTGTGAGGTATGCTTCTTATAAGTTTAGTAACCCTAGTGAACAAAATGAAACTCTAGTTACTTAGGTGAATAATTTTGTAAACTTTAGTAACCTCCTTATATATTAACCCATATTAATTATATGTGGAATACCATAATTAATGTCACATTATATTACTTTATCACATGAGATTTTATTATTATCTATTTATCACTAGTAATATTACAATGTCAGGGGTAGTAATTGTCAAGCCACAAGTGAATCTTAATTTATAAAGGTTATATTTATCACTAGTGATGTTACAATCTCAAGGGTAATCAGTGTTAAGCCATGAGTGAATCTTAGTTGTTAAAGGTTAAAATTTATCATCGGTGATATATGACAAATCTTAAGGGTAATACAAGTGTTAAGCCACATATGAATCTTCCCGTTAAAAAAGGTTTCAAAGGCGGAAATAAGAGAAGTCTGAAGGCAGAATTGTATTCACATAGATCTTAGAATATCACATGTGGAGTAAAGAATATTATGAAATATAATCACATTAATAAAATACCTAATCGTTAGGGTGGTTGACTAAGGTTAGTGAATGGACTGAGAGGCGGAGAGGGGGTTAGTAACGAGTAGTAAGTGAATAGTCGATAGGATAGGTGATATTATAGAGTGATACATAGTGCAGAGTGGTTAGAGAACAGTAAGTATGAGTATTAGCGTGACAGGCAGGTGCTGTAGCTTCCTATATTGATAGGTAGAAAAGAGTAGTTCGGGGGGGATGTGAGCTAGTGAGTGGTAAGGAGGGTACGACTACAAGTATTGTTGTCTTGAGGGGTTGATCTGAGGTTGGTAGGACGTGGACGTAGTGGAGTAGGACTATGAATCATATACTAGAGATCATGAGTATTCTCGCGGTCTATGGTATCTATGAGGCGCATAGGACTCTATCTCGTATATGTCGAATAGAAGTGAAGGAGGAGATGGGGGATGGATATTTGGTCATAGGTTTATGGTTGATAATCTATGTTAGATTGTATTTAGATTGGTAGGATACTTAAATTTTATGGTGTAGAGCACTGAGTGGATTAATGATTATAAGTTAGAGCAAATAAGAGAGAGGAGTTTGTTAGAGCATGGCGACTATACTAACTGCAATGAATGAGATATGTGGGTGATGACAAAAGGAAACAGAGTAACTTTGTCGGATGCTCGGGTCAGCTTGCCAAAATCGCAGAGATACGAGCATGAGATTCGATGGAGAGAGTGATGATCGAATGGCGCTATTGCAGAGCCACTTCTCTCGACTGTCTAAAGACAACATGCAACACGACATTTGTTTGGTGCACCAACGTAAAACAACTAGGTTATGTACAAACGCGGACATTAAACTAGTAAGATAACAAAAAATAAATTTTTGTCTAAATTTTATATTATTAGTAAGAGGGAATAAAAAAAACGAGATGTAGGCTGAGGTAAAATTGATGCATGATAAAGACAAATTATTATTTTTAATTAGAAAGAAATGTTTTTATTGTGGTAATTATTTCACAATTCAAGAATCTGGAACTTTGTCGCCCCAAGGAGACAGTGTAAAGACTGTGCACAGATACGAAAAAAGACCAAAAACAGTACGTTTAGTCGGGGCGGTGGTCGGCGCGATTGGAATAGTGTAGCCGTCTGGCCCCTTCAATATCCTGCGGCCCCCTATTATATCTAGCCGCCGTTTCCTGACAGCCTGCTTTCACTCCTATTAAATAGTGTGTCACTGCCAGACTATTTATATTACAACCCTTTGCATGATTTTCTATCTAGTTCTTTCTCTCTCTAGATCACACTAAATCTCTCTAAATCTTTGATCATTCAACTTGGTTAATATTGTTTAAATGTGACCAAATCTTTTATCCTTTCCTTCTTTCCTCAAGTACAAGAGAAGTAACTTTAGTCCACTTCAAGAACCAAAGTTTATGTATCTTAAATAGTTAGTCCATTTGGCTGGTACTGGTGCAGTCTGTGGAGGATGGAGATGAGTGTGTTTACATATAGATCGAGTCCATGTCTACCAATCTTTAGTAGGTATGTAGACCAAAAGATTATCATTGTGGAGTGGGTTGATTTGGGTTGGTTAGTATTTAGGCCTGAAAAATACATTGGTGAAGTGGTAGATATGGTTCCTAGCTAAGATTATGACTCGACATCTAGCTTAAAAGTCTAAAAATAAGTAAGCGTAGCTGTTTAGTGTGTTTATGTGCCATAAAAATACAAGTTCTTGTTATGTTGGGCCATAAAACATAACGGTTTTAGGTTGTACCCGAGGAAGAACTCGACATCTTGCATAGTGTCGGAAAAATAATGTAAGCATTGAGATAATTTTTTTCTCCCGCCGAAAGGGAGCTTGTTGATTAGTGAAGTAACTCTCAAGTTGGATACTCGAGGAGTGGAGTAGGGAGAAGAGGAGCTTCGTGACCGAACCACTATAAATCACCGTGTCGGTTTGCATTTTCTTTTACCTTTAGCTTTACTTATTTATTTACATTTACCGCTTTACTTTTATACTTGCATTGTGCTTATGATTGTGTGAATGGTTGTGTACATGTTGTTAGTTAAGGTTGTGTACAACTTTGTAGTTAATATTGTGATTGAGTTTGTATTATTAAGATATATACTAGTTGTTGTAAAACCTATTATCGACACTTCTCATATTACGTCTAACTTGTTTGGCGATTAGATACAAAAGATTTAATGTTTTTAAATGGAAACATATTCACCCCCTCTAGAGTTTCCACAATTGGTATCAAAGTCACGTCGCCAAGTTTGATCAAAACAAATATGTTTTTAAAATAGAGTACGATCCAAGTCTCAAATTACCCATGATAGGGGATTAAATATGAAAAGATTTTTTGTTGTTTGATTCTAACTAGATTTGTGATGAATTAAATAATACTGTTAAATACAAGCTAGAAGGAAAAATTTTCTCAAAAAACTTGAATAGCGCAATTTATTGTATATCATATGTCGAAAGCGTAGAAATTAAGTCTAAAACACGAAATATTTGCGGGAATAAACTTTTTTAAAGTCCTATGTTCTACTTTAAGTCTCCGCAACTGGTGATTAAGTGCCCACAAACCACAAGTTTAGAGAGGTCCCTTGATGCGGTCCCATAAAGTTAAGACAATACAATTAGTCTTAAGACGTCTATGAACCAAGAACTGAGTATAGGTAGAACGTGGTAGTGGGCGGGCTGGATTATTTAATATCTAGTCGAGAGAAAGTAGAGAGCCTAGAGGCGGGCTGGCGGGGGGGGGGGGGGGGGGGGGGGGGGGGGGGGGGGGGGGGTGGGGGGGGGGGGGAGGGGGGGTGTGGGGGGTTGGGGGGGTGGGGGGTGATATTATGGGGGGTGGAAGAATATGGGGTGGTGGGTATTGGAGGGGTTGGTGGTGTGGGGGGGGGGTGATAAGAGTATTGTCAATGAAACAAAAACAACCCACCCACCGACCCTCCAGCATGGAGAGGAGTATTAATACTTACAAATGGTGTGATGCGGGCCTTGGCTTTAAAAGCGGCTAAGGGAGGCCATTGGGGCGCGTAGGAGGTCTCGGAGGCGTACAACCTGAGTGATCGCTTTCTAAAAATTACTTAACGAGCAGAAAAACTTTTATCATGGAGTGATCGATACAGTTACCTAGTGAGAATTCGGTAGAGGCGGCTAAACAATCGAGGCCCCCGTAGGAACAGTTGAGGTCGGAGGGCGAGCCAATTATACGAAAAACTTAAACCTAAAAGCACAAGGCTTGATATTATTAGTCTTGACTCATTTAACAACACAAGTATGGAATGATTTACTTAGAGTTTTAGAGAGAGAAAGAGGTGGTTGGATGAACACTTAGAGAGAGAAAGTAAAGTGATAATATTAGCTTAATGAAATGTGACAAATGAACAACCAACACCCTCTTTATGTGTGAAGAGGGTTAATATACTTACATAGTTGGGTCGGGTCGGGCCGGGCTTTCTATAGGATTTCCTTGGACTTTCTATAAGTCGGCCCGGTTAGATTACTTAGATATTACATTGAATTGACTAACTATTACTAAGGCTCATGAGATCGATAATGATCGTCACTTCACTAAAAACTGAATTCCTAACAATCTCCCCCTAAGGGACGATAGTTGAGATCTCATAAATGATCAACACTTTCTGTGTTCCTAACAATTATCTCCCCCTAAGGGGTGATCATAAAGATTTCTCCTTGTGACCTTAATCATTAATCGTTGAAGCTTCTTGTCTTGATCTTGAGTCCTTTTTGTGTAATAGTTAATCTTTTGTCTTGCTTCTTTGCGTAGTGATCATTGACTTTAGGCTTGAGCTTGTTCCTTTATCTTGACTTGTATGTGAATATGTGATCTTAAGCACCTTGAGATCATAAACCAAGCATAATCTCTTTTCGCCATCTTGTAAACTTTTCCATCTTGTGAATTCGTGACTTTTGGACAGACATGTTCATACCTTTCTTGATTTGTTGACTTGAAAAGCTTTAATGCTGCATCTTTCTTGAAATTCTTTAACTTTAACACTTCGTCACTTTGAGAAAGACGTTCGGTATCAAAGTGACGGAAACTTCATTGAAATTATTTGACTTTAATACTTCGTCACTTCAAGAAAGATGTATGGTATCAGAGTAGCGGAAGTCTTGAAACATGTACTTGAGCTTTCATGATGTCTTTATGTTTGTTGGTCGGGTATGAGCATGTGGCTATGAATCTTGTGAGTCAGCTAGAATCAGGTACCTTCACCTCCATCTTTAATTATCATGCATTAAAACAGTTAGCAATAAAGCAGGGGCCCGAATATGGCTTTGTCATTCACCCGTGGTTGGTCGGAGTAACCTTCGAATCCGTGAGGATAGACCTGTGATCAGGTAGATTCAATTTAAGAAGAATCTCTTTGACAGGATTTCCAACTGAAGTATCGAATCTTTCTAACACATATGTATCAGATTTATCAAACTCAGCATGTTCTCATTATCGGAACGTATCAAAACAGATAACACGATAAGAGTGAACCAATGAGTTACTATCTCACCGATTGAGAAATAAAAAATTGATTTGAAAATCAATCAACGTGTCACTTGCTAAAGTGGTTTTGTGACACATCGAGAGTGTTAATCATTTCAAAAATTCATCATCAATCGTCAATTCATAACCTGGAACAAGTTTGATTGTAATAGAATCGCACCATCATTTCTTTCCTGTTGTCACAAGTTTGATTCGTATAGAATCGTACAAGTCACCTACCATAAGCTTGTTTGATGTTGACTCAAGCATGATTTCCATCTTCACTGTGAATTATATCACTCGGATGTTCTGGCAAAATCACAAGGATAATACGTAGGACTCTTAATATATATCTTGTTATTCACATTGTGTGACTTAGCAAGCATAATTTTGACAAGTGTCCTAATGAGATTTATGGATGATCTCTTGCCTCTAGACTCAATAGTACACTTTGTTTTTAGTGATCGGAGGCTAGAGCAGACTGCCACCTTTTTAATATCAACCAACTCGGAGTGAGAAGGTCGACAGAAATGCATGTAATCTCTGTGAGAAATGAAACAAGAGTCTGTTGAGAGACCTTGAGTGGCTTGGGAGGGTTGTGCAAAGCGTCACTGGGTCCATGATTGTCTTTAATGTCTGACAACACCTTAGTGTTTTCGACAGATTATGTATTGACCCGGTTTCTGCCTAAGTGTATAAAGGGCTTCTTTCTTTTCACCCTTTATCCTTACATTTCTTTTTCATTCTTTAACCCCTTCAATGCTTACCGAGACTTCATAACTAACACCTTGTTGGGTTTGTTCCAGTGTTAGCTCCATCTCATCCGCATTATTCCCGATTCTCACTTTTTCTCCTTTTGTATCATACCTAAGGACTTCTACACTAACTAGTGGATATCCCTGGGTAGATCCCTCCGGTTTTGGTTGGATCATGGGATTTGAATACCTATGCCTAACCGCCTTATAACTCCAGAAATTTAAATACATGGTCGGTCTTTTGGGTATTCCATCACAATCGAAACCAAAATCATTGAAAAGTTCAATCAAAGTGTTTGATATAAATATCAAAAGATTTACACTTTGAGAGTTTTCATCATCACTAAAAGCTCCCCCTTAACATGTGCATCGTAATCGCAGTACATGCTAAGTGTAGAGTGCATTGAGTCCATTTTATATGATCACATTCCAGTACAATTTAGGTTCAGTTTAATCACATTTTCTCCCCTTATTAAAAATGTTAATCCCTTGATATTTTGGATATCAATTGATTAAACGTTCGGGGACAAAATGTTACACAAAAACTATCAAGAACATTTTAATGATCCCCCCTAATATTTGAGGGTGTATAAGAAAGTGCTAAGTACAATTACAATAATTGGATTTTTTTTTTAATTTACTAAGAATTTCTGAAAATTTTCTTACTCGAGCACACCTTTTTTTACCATAAGTCTACACTAATATTTAGATATACAAATTCTACAAGTTTTATAAATACAAAATGACCTTTGAGATAAGAGCACAATATGACGAAGTCATATTGTTCTTTGCAGCAGTCTGAGGTCAGTTCCGTAGAAGTCTACCTCACCAACAGAATTTCTCCAAAATCCTCATCATCCTCCTTTCCTTTAGCTAGCTTGGTTGATGTCTCTTGATTCATGAAAATATGCTCTTTTCTTTTCCATGTTCTCCACCTTTCTCTTGGCAAGTAACGTCATGTTCTTATTTTCCTTGTAATGTATGCAGCGAAGAATAGAAGCATGGTTAAGTGCCGTCACTGTAACATTGTATAGTTCGTCAGGAGTGCATCAAAACATGTTCCTCCCGATGTCGTCAACATAAATGAATCCTTGAGGGTCTTTGTATGGAGTGTACGGGTGCCTTTTTCTGAGATTTGTTCTGGTTGTGTAAGGTCTTGGTGACATGATTCTGTTTTTGGTATATTTTACTCCGAGTTGAAGATCTTCAATCGCTTTGAATAACCAGTCTTCTGGTGACTTTCTTTGATGATTTTGCAATGTCAGCAAACGTCATCCACTGATAAGATTTGTGAGCCGATATGAACCTCCGAGAATAAACTATCACGTTATCTTTTATCCGGTAGTCAGGCAATGTCACCTTCTTGAAATCTGTTTAGTACGTTATAAGCACTTTAACTACAATCTCTTTCATGTTCATGATCCATGTTTCCTCATTACCGAGACATGAGTGACTGCCAGAATACGCTTTGTAGAATATACATCTCCTCTTGATTGTATGCCTCTTGCATATGCATAGAAGGACTTACGTTGTTGTCTCCAATGTGAGATACCTCATAACGTATATCTATCATAAGCAACTTTTACAGGACTCCATATGTTTGGAACCATGTCTTCAATGCCAGGAAGATCATACTTAGCTGCCTTTTTCTTGGTAGTAGACGTCGTGTATGTCATAGTCGAAATTCCTCCTTGTATATACTTGAGATCATTGTTGATGAAGAATTCGAATGGTACTCTTTGACGATTTCCACGCGTGATCAAAGGAAGAGGTTTAGAAAGATCAAATAGATAGTCACCGCTTTTAGGATTTTCCCAATCAAGCTTTTCTGAAAGAGCCTTATAGCATTCTTCAAAGTCATATTCTAATTCAGCATAATTAGAGCGTGTGCCTTTGAGTAGTCTGAATGCTGGTCCTAGAAGGATTTCTTGAATTAAATTCTTAATTTTTAGCCCATTCAAGATGTACCCAAAGAAGTCTATTGAAGTGCTCATCAATTCATCAAAGTCTTTCAATGATTTATCAGTAGAAGTAGAAGCTGCTAGAGTCATCAACCAATTTTGAGTTGGTCCTTCCTGAGTAGTCTTGCCAATATTCCAGTCAGGGTCAGTGGGTTCTTGAGGTGGTGTAGGTTTCTTAAACCAGTCATGTCTAGAAGCAGTTTCATCCCTTGGTTCATCTTCATTATCACCCAGATTCCCTGTCTGATCATGTGGCATGTCTGAATCCGCAACCTCGAACACTGATTCCTCTGATTGAACAGACTTTCTAGTAGATTTCGGTTGAGACTTGGTGCCATTGGAGGAGCCGGACGTAGAATCTTTCTTTTTTGGACCAGTGGTTGGTTCAGCATCTTTGCTTGTCTTTCCCTTCTTTAACCCTCGGTCTGATCCAGCGGAAAGGTCTTCATCTTTATCCTTGTCTTTTTGGCCACGCTTCAATGAATATACATCATTAGAATAAAAGAAATCTTTATCGAGAGTGTAAGATTTTTTCAAACCATCATAACAATCTTGGTGTTCAGGAGCCGTCAGATATGATTTACTTTTCTCCATTTTATTGAGAAGAATCTTCTTTAACTCAAATTCAATAAGTGTAGAAGCAGCCTCATAAGTAGATTGTGGTTGAGTTGACACCTTCGCTAGAGTAACTTCATCACGTGATTCTTTAATCAACTTTTCAATCACATGTGGAGCGAAGTTAGACACTTCCTGGGGCAGAATCTGAGGCAGCTGTTCTTTTAATTGTTCTTTGATTCTTGCCGTGAGAGACTCTGAAAGGAAGTTCATGAATTCTTGTCTGGTTTCTCCCAACCTTGTGTCTAGATGACTGTCAACTAAAGATGTGACTTGAGTGTGTAGAGGGTCTTTCTTAAGATCAACAACTTCTTTTTCCAATGCTGTGATTCTATAGTTGAATCGAAAGACTGATGCAAAGTCAGGAAGATTAGATAGAGGATTTGTAGTTTCAATTGTCGGCGATGGAGTAGGTGTTGCTTGAATTGATGTAGGAGTGAAGGTGTGTGATGATTGAGGAATGTTTGTGAATACCGGTGATGATTCAGGGATAACTGAAACTGGTATTGTAAAGAGAGTGGGTGCTTGAGTTCTAGGGACTTCATGGTGGACATGAACATCTAGTGGAGACACTATTTCTGCATCAATTTTAGGAATGTCTGAGAAATTTAGGAATTTAGATGCCAAGTCGGATAAGCGAGAAGAACTAGTAACAGGGACTTCTGTCTTCTTCAAAATAGTAGAAATTATCACATGGGCATCTTCAACAACTTGTTCTTGAGTAATCTCTAAATTTTCATTCCCTTGTTGAGCTTCAGTCATTTCAGTATCATTACCCTCACCATGAACAATTCATGTAGCTGTCTCAGTGGGTTCTTCTAATCTTGCATCCGCATCATCATTAAATTGGTCGGCAGTACCATCCATTCCTTGTTCTTCATCACTTTTCATCTCATCATCTTCAGATTCATTTTCTTAATCAAACTCCTCTTCTTCTTGATTATCATCGTCAGATTCTTCATCTTGCATCGAATCTGATTCTTGCTCTTCACTTTCATTCTCTTGCTTACTGCTTTCATCACTTGATTCTTGTTCGTTGTTACTGTCATCTTCATCATTACCCTAACACTTAGATTCACTCTTAGAAGAGTCATCATTGGTCACATCGAGAACCCCTGGTTTATCACCAGTTCCTTCACTTGTGACAGTAGGTGTGATCTTTTCAACACTTGGTGGTTTCTCGGCAACCATACCAGAACCACTAGGATGAGTCTTGTGAAAGTCCCTTAAGCTTTTCTTTCCTACTTCCTTTATTTGAGCTTTTTCAGACAAAGCTACTTCTGACAACAACTCTATTCCTTTTCCATGAGCTACATCTACCTTTTCTTTTTTCCTTTCCTTTTGACTTTGTTTCTACAGGAGGCTCTCTGATGACGATACATGTTGCTGGCTTAGAAGCAGACTTTTTGGCAGGTGTCTTCAATCTTTTACCCTTTTTGACAGGTTCTTCATCTCCAGGGACTAGCTCACTTTCCTTCTTGGATGGAGAGGCTTTCTTGAATTTTCTAGCAACCTTGGGAGGCACCTCACCTGTAGCATAGCCAAGATAAGTCTTGTACGCTTTACTTTCCTTCATCTCTGGACTTGTCAAACATTCAGGTAGAACTGCTCCATAGATCTGGGATGCTTCTTTTCTTGAAACAAATCTTAAGGTGTTAATCAAGTAGTCATCTTTGGAGGTGTGCATCCCAATTCTGTTTCTCCAGGAAAGTGACTTTTCTTGAATAAGGAAGTGGTGAATGATAACTTTGGTGAAACGAGGGTAGTACATCTTTTCTTGCTTTTTGTAGACTTTGTTGTCAATCTGATAGGTGAAGTCTTCCCAGAGTAGTTCCACATAGTCTACATACTTCTGATGGTACATGCCCCAAAGGATTTGTGCTCGGGAAAGACGAAGTTTGTCAAGTCCACTAGTCTTTCCAGATAGGCTTCTGTTGATTATAGCAGCAAAAGTTCTCCACGGTTGATGCATCTGATCGATAACAACATCATTGAGTGAATTGATAACCCCAGTATGACCGAGATCTCTTAAGAAAGATATAGTGTCTTCTTCAGAAGGAAGAGCATCAAAGTCACGACCAGGTACTCTTGGGCAAATCTGAAAGATATCTCTGAAGACTTCCAAGGTAAGCTTGAATCGTTTCTTCTTATCAATCTTGAATCTGTAGAAGTCGTCATGCTTGTATATGCAATTCCAGAATTGATGCATATACACTTCAGGGACATCAGCAGTGATGAGAAATGCAGGATAGCATGGAGTGAGTGCAAGTGCATCCAGAACAACTTGAAATGTTTCCTCTTTTGGTTTCAATCCACGAGGGATTCTTCCATTGCATTTTCCAATGTCAAGTCGATTCTCTTTGGGAACAAGTTCAAGGTCAAGCTTGGTTTGTTGAGCAGTGATGGAAGTCATGATTCTGCTAAGAGTTGTCACATACAGTTTATACACAAGCAAATATATATAGCACAGAGACAATCTAGATCATGATTCCAGATTATTGATGCAGCACAGGGTTTACTACAGGGGATAGGCAAACAAATACAAGGCAACAAATTGATACACCTACACACAATGCAAAGAACTGATACACATGCAAACAGGATACACACACTCTCATATACCACATTGACTATAGGAAAACTAATGAAATCCTCGCAAACACTTCAAACTTCTAAGGAAAAATACACCTAACTTAATCACTATATGACAAGATAGGGTAAAATTATACTTAGATTAGGTTATGAGTTTGAATTACCAAGATTACGGGTTTGATTTAATTAGAAAAAAATCAGGTATAGATCGCCTATGTATCATGTGTGTATAGATCTCCTGTGTAAAAATGGTGTGTATAGATCGCCTGTTGAAATTAAATATGTATAGATCGCCTATGTTAAACTTGCATGTATAGATTGCCTATACAATAGTGTATTGATCGCCTGTGTACCCACTTATGTATTGATCACCTATACAAATATCTTATGTATTGATCGCCTGAGTATTTGTCTAAGTGTATTGATCGCCTGAGTTAAATTTGTCATCAACATTTTACTCATATTTAATCCACAACAACCATTTAGATACGAACATATAGCATCAATATATCATACTAACATCTTTATAACACAGATTAACCACAAAAATCTTGATTTAAGCCAAGTTCGAGCTACAAGAGCTCAAAAACTCCCAACTTCTAAGATTTTTTAAGCAAACAAGTTATTTAACACTCAAAAGCACTCAATCATTCAATATAACACTTCTTAAATCCAAACCCATAAGCTTTTTTAAGTTTTTACCCATTTTTACTTAGTTCGATCTCAAGAATCATTCGAAACACACGAAGGAGTTAACCCTATTAAAAACTATTTTAAGCACAACATCTAGACCCTTAATAAACCAAAACCCCTCAATCAATTTTAAATTTCATCCCCTTTTCAATGAGATAAAATTTCAATTAAGTTTTAGGGTTTTTCGAGCAATATACCAAGATTTGGTCATATGTATGTAATCATTAGCCTTAATTCGTGTACCTTTTAGCTTAAAACGAGGGTTGAACGAGTTCTTGCAGATTTGCAAGTTAATCAAACCAGCTGCGATGAGTATGAAGGATTTATAGTATTGTGTGTGTTTGTGTGAGGACAGCAGCCGCCATTGTGGTGAGTTTGGTTTTAAAATCCTTTTTGGGTTTTTGACAAAAATGCCCCCTAGTGTTTAATGGTGTTTCTAATTTTCTTATAAACTTTTCCTAAGGCAAACTAAGTTTTCAAAATTGCAAAACTAGCCCTTAAAGTTTAGACATCAAGAAACAAATTTAAATTTTGCATTAATACCCCCAACAAGATTAAACATATAACACATAAAGCCCGATTGAGTTGAAATTTATCAACTCCCCACATTTAATCACCCGATATGATTAAAAACCTTTTTGATTTTCACATGATTAATTATGAAGAAGATGATTTTGACAGTTTCTCCCCTTCAAATAATGACCCGTTTTCTATTGAAAGAGTTGTAGTCGTTATTTGATGGTTCAAAATTGTCTTAGAAAAATGATGATCTGTTGAATCTGAAAGATGATTATTATATATTTTGAAAATCAACACCCAAGAAAATAAGATTTCTCTTATTTTGACACATAAGCGCACTGACACGTACACTTACGGATTATAAGAAGCACGGGTTGTGATGCAAAGTAATCACAAGCCTTTGAATGAATATAAAGTAATTCATTCCCGAGAAAATTAATTCCCGTTATGAGGTCAAGTTGTCTTTTTGATGACATACTTGCGTTTAAGATGATGACCGGGTTGCTATCTCAAATAATAGCAAGCCATTTTGGCATGGTTTGAAAGGTTTTGTAACTTCTGCTCGAACTTCATTTACATCCTCGTATCATTATTAAATGACATTTCTAAGGCCGTAAATGTTATCGATTTTCAGAAGACATGCCAGAGATACATATTTTTATATTTTTTTGATTTTTTAATTTTTTTTCTTTTGTTTTTGTAAAATTTTATAAAAGGAAAATCTTTTTGGATTTTTATGTTTTCATATGTACATATATACAGGATATGAGTTACCACCATCACTCGTCCGTTTCCTCTGCCAGACATTTCAATGTTTCTGGAGACATGCTTCTCATACCAAGCTTATCGATCAAGAAGTTAAATCTCTCTCGAGGCAACAGTTTAGTAAAGATGTCAGCCAGTTGGTATTCAGTCCGGACAAAGTATAGCTCCACGATTCCATTCTCCACTTGCTCCTTTATGAAATGGTAGCGAATATCGATGTGCTTAGCTCTTGAATGTTAAACATTGTTGCAGCATAAAGCAATCGCACTCTTGTTGTCGCAGTACAGAGGGATCTTATTGAATTGAAAGCCATAATCTGTTAGCTGTGAACGCATCTAAAGGATTTGTGAACAACACCCATATAAGGAAATATATTCAGCCTCTGTACTCGATATAGCAGTGCTCTTTTTCTTCTTTGACGACCAGCAACAATTTAGTCCACTAAGAACTGTCCTTCCTGATGTACTACGTCTAGTGTCCTGACACCCCGCGTGATCAGAATTTGCATAAGCTGTGAGTGACATGTTGGTATCCTTCGAGTACCATAGACCCATGTGAATGGTTCCGTTAAGGTATCGAAAGATCCGTTTCACCGCTTGTAGGTGCTTTTCGGTAGGCTTAGCCTGATACCGGGCACATAAGCAGACATCATAGTTAAGGTCAGGTCTACTGGATGTGAGATACATTAAGGATCCAATCATGTCACGGTAAAGTGTAGCATCAACTGGTTTCCCATGTAGATCTTCATCTAGCTTTTTGTTTTCAATCATGGGTGTGTTGACAGAATCAGTAGAATGCAAACCATATTTTTTAACAATTTCACAAGCATATTTAGATTGGTTTATAAAGATGCCTCTGGGACTTTAAGAAATTTGTAATCCTAAAAAGAATGACATTTGCCCATAACGACATACTGAGAAAATCATCCAGATCAAGCAAAGGATGCAAGCCGCTCGTGATCGACAGAAGAGTTACGCCGATCTGAAGCGTAAATCATTGGATTTCTAAGTCGGTGATAAAGTTATGCTTAAAGTTTCACCTTGGAAAGGGGTCGTACGTTTTGGCAAATGGGGGAAGTTAAACCCCGAGCTTCCTGAAGAGCTGAGTAGAGTTCATAATACATTCCATGTGTCCAACCTGAAAAAGTGTCATGCCGACGAACCATTAGCCGTTCCGTTGGATGGACTTCATCTTGATAACAAGCTTTATTTTGTTGAGGAACCATTAGAAATAGTGGGCCGTGAAGTTAAACGGTTGAAGCGAAGTCGGATCCCATTAGTCAAAGTTCGATGGAACTCCAAGAGAGGTCCTGAGTTCACGTGGGAGCGTGAAGACCAATTCAAGAAGAAATATCCACACCTCTTCACCAAGACCACACCGTCGTCAAGTGCTGCATTGTGAGCCTTGAGGACAAGGCTCGTTTAACGGGGGAAGTCTATAACACCCTGTGTTTTCAAGTCATTGACGACGTCGATAAATCTACTATTTATTTTTAGCGTTGTACGCGTTTGCTTGTAATTTCATGAATTAAGTTTAAATCGCGTAAGCTAAAAATTAGCGTTCAATGTAAACGGGCATCAAACAATTAAATGTTTACATCAAGCAAGGGTTATATAATTATTTTGAGGATAATTATTAACTTTGTTCATTTTATTTTTATCGGATACGTAAAGTGTATACGTTTCGCGATAAATTGCGTTTAGGCACTCCCGGAACCACAAAAACTTTTCTACGCTTCAACAAATACCCACATTTATACCCAATACTCAAAAACTACAAAAATATATCATGTATATCATATATATGCCGAATTTATGGCATGTTATACAAAGAAAAATAAGAAAGACTTCCATTTGGTCAAATACTACACCATACTTCTTTAATGGCACACCATACCTAGCTTACCTTGACCAAAGACCATACCATGGCCATACCTAAGACCAATGACCATCCTTTGAACCATGCTTGGTCTCTTTGACTAGATTTACTCCATATATATTCATGTATCTAGTAAGAGAAGTCATACATGCTTAACACTTAACTAGAAAAACAAACAAAACCCCCTTTTGGCTCTATACAAGCTACGGCACCAAACAACATCTCAAGATAATCCATAGCAATTTTTATACAACCCATACACTTCTATATACATCTATCCTAAGACATTCTAAGGTGTTTTCATCCATTGAATCACCATTTACAAGTATTAATCAAGAAAAGGAAGCTAGGGTTTTTGTTAAGAAAATAAGGGTTTTCTTAAGTGCAAGCTTGGGTTTTAAGGCTAAACACGGGTTTAGCATTTGTTTCTCATCATCATCATACCTCATAAGGTTTACTTGAACTCTTTATGTTCTTATAACTTTCATTTTTATGCATATGATTATTCTATTTAGCTTAAATCACCATTTAGGATCTTTAACATGTAAAGAGAAGTTTTTATTTGTTGTCATCATAATGTACACATTTAACATATCTATTTTATGTTTTTATAAGATAATACATTTCACGACGATTCCGAAAAGGTAAGAAACTTGTTAAACGGATTAATAACGAAAAAGTTACGTTAAAAACCTCAATATGCAATTATTTGCAAGTCATAAGTAAATTTTTATAAAAACATTTTTATAAAATTTATAAACAGAAAGTATTAATATTTTTAATAAATAATACACATTTTTAGGATTC